>JAFIRS010005577.1:0-53849 GCA_018342105.1 Gonioctena quinquepunctata
GTGTTCTATTGTGAGAGTTGACTTGACAATATGGAAATGTCACATTACAACAATTACATGTATAGAGTGGTGCAGGTGGTGAGTCATCGCCATTGTTCAATTTAACTCGTTTCACTGAAGGACCTCCTGGCAAGTTTCCGTTGATGTCGACGAAGATTATCACTACGGGTGAAAGCTCTACCACAATCACACGAATACATTTCAACAACTTGTTTTCAATAGCTCACTGGAGGAGACACTGATTCGAAATACTCTTCTCCTGGAATATTTCAGTGAAATACCCCACCATACAACAAGTCCGATGCGATGCGCAATCTGTATGGATTTTGAGGAGATTCTCTTGATATTCAACGCACTCATCAATACTCGCAGTTCACTCTTAGCTCTCTCACAGGACAAACGCCCTCCTCGCTTGGAGAGTACAAGGATTCATGAAGGTCATGACTACACAGAATATGTATGCCTACACCACAACTTTAGTCAAGGTCAAACAAACATCGAGATCAAATCTTAAGGTTGCCGAAACAATCCCAACATCAAAACTCAAGGTCAAATCTCAAAGTCAAAACTTAATGTTATGAATCTCAAGGTCAAACTCAAGGTCAAAACTGAAGTCGAATCTCAAAGTCGACAAACCCATTCAAAACTCAATGACAAATCTCAAAGTCAAATCTCAAGGTCAAACACACACACACTGCACACCTGCAACTATTCAAGGTCACACGTGACGTCATAGTGGTGGGGGGAGAGCCAGAACCGGCTTAAATCTCCTACTGGAGTCGATGTTCACAAACGCCTCTTCAATCCGTTTACAAATACGGTCCCAGATTTGCAGTTACTGACCATTCATTAAGGTCAAAAATTAGGCTCGATTGTAGCGCGACGCGATACATGTTAAAACGCTGAATTAGTGGGATATTTTTTAAGGGGACTGTACACTCAGAAACGCAACTAGCATGCGTGACATAGCAAATAAGCTATGACTGGACTATTGGCAACGTCGCAATCCAACGATCGTTCGCATTTAGTTGCTCAAGATACAGTGCAGTTTGCTCTAAAAACATTGGCGAGGTATCGTTATTGAATATAAGAAAAAATTTGCAACGTAGTCATACATATGCTCAAAGATACGATTCTGATGAGAAAAAGAAGACTATTGCTAACATCAAGAGGAAAAAAGTTGCGCAGAGTTGATTTGACCAAAAAAGGGAAATGTTAAGAAAATCGAAGGAAACGTCAGAATGTGTAACATATCAACCAAACGTTGGAATTAACGAATTAAGAGCATCACTATTATTAAAAAACTCAATATCAATATGATTAAATTATTCCATAGTTTATTTTGATTTAGAAACATCTGGATTGTGCATGACTGATGACATTTTACAAATCGCCGCCAAATGTGAAAATAGAGAATTTTATATATATATATATATATATATATATATATATGTCAGCCCTACGAAGCATCAATCCTGTGGCAACAAAAATTGCGGGATCTACTACATAAGATTTTACCATGATAGCAGGATTTGTGGAATGTTCGAGCTATCCAGGAATGTTCGAGCTATCAAAATTAGCCAAAGATTCAATACCAAACGAAACATCAGATAATTTCCACGAAGCGATGTATGATGTACACATTTCGCAAAAATGAGCTCGCTTCATTGGTAAAGAGTCAGAATTATCAACATACATGAAATCATATAAATCATGTATTTCTGAGCGAGAATATTTTGTAATTTACCTAATTTAAGTGCCTTAAAAATGTTATATCACGGGAATTATTGAAAAAAATTGCGCAACAAAATGTAACATACGATTTTCTGAAACAAATGTATCACGATGAAGGAGAAGAAGCTGTGATTGATCACCTAACTGAAAAACTGGAGAATAGAAAACATAGAGTTACTAAAAATAGGAAAGCATTTACTAAATCATTATTGATTTAAAAATAAATGTTCATTCAATCAAGTGATTATTTAATATGATAGTTAGAAAAATAAATAATATTACATTCATTGTTGTTTATATTTTTTGTAGATTTATACGTTATATTTTATTAGCCTGTTGGAAATCTGAATCATTTTTGTTTATGTTTAAAAATATTGAATTATTTATACGTACATGTATTGTACAAATGTATAAATAAAATAAAGTTTTTGCACTGTTGTTTGCCGTTACTCGCTAAAACTACATTTCATTTTATATCTATTCCTATTGTAATATGTTTAAAATGCATCAGTATATATTAACGAAATTATTCACAATTTTTATTCATAAATATGTGCATTCCAAAACACAGTTCAATTCAAACCCCCAAGACTCTCACGCTCTCGCTTATTTGAATCACGAGTGCTCGCTTGAGGCGTTGCCACGACTCTCAGCCTTCCCTCTCTTGCACTTCTCTTACGCAATAATTCAGAAACTTCTTATGGCAATAACTAAATAACTGTAAGGCTACGCGTGTTTAATTTTCTCTATAAAATTTGTAACTTATCTTTTAATAATATACTAGTTTTTCAAAAAGATCTGAATGACGGGTTTTTAGTTATGCCCTAAAATGTGGTGTCTGCGGTAGCTCACTATTATAGGGATTACGTGTTAAACGTTGCAACTTTGAAGCCTTATATCTCGCTTTCGGCGTGGTAAACGATTCCAAAAATTCAATATGATACAGGTAATAATGTTAACTAAAAGTGGTATGAATATAAACGAAATCTGATTGAAAGTGGATTTCACGACAACTACCTTAATCAAGCCATTTTAATAACATTTTTCGAACTAAGTAGCTTGTCTAAAATTGCAGTCTTTTTTCATAACTATATTTTTACATCTGGCTATCCCTGTATATGTCGCGAAAGCGACTACTCTGATATCGTCATCGAAAATTTCAATCTGTTATTTCATGCAAATCATTTGAATACGGTACTTCGTACTCTCATTTCTTGCTCTCCGAAACTCCAGTGCAGTTGTCTGCATTCTTTGCTAATGGAATCCACGTTCTCTTGTACATAGACGTAGCGATTTCAGCGTGACACGACTATACACACAGCAGAAAAATTATTTGGCTAAACATCAGTGATCAACATGATGTTTATCATTTAATCTGTGGGTATGAGCTGTTTTCCTGATTCAGAGAAAGTCGTCAAGCGGGCACGACCACTTGAACAAAATAAAAAACTCATACCCACAATTTAGTGCTTTTTTACACGCTTTATATTAGCTTCACTTGTATGTTTGTTTGTTTGTTTGTTTGTAACCGACTCCTTTGGGCGCGATTTTGACCCACTTCCAAACGTCCGAATGATTTGAAATTTGGCAGGTGTACATAATTCCGGTGACAATGCATTAAAAAAATTTTGTTTGAAGAAAAAAACAAAATGGCGGCTCCAATATGGCGGACGAGTTCTGTGATTATGGTCCGATTCGCTTCAAAATTGGTATCTGAGGGTTTTCGTGGTCGTAGATTATGATTTTTTTGGCAAAATTGAAAAATTCAAAATGGCGGCTCCAAAATGGTGGACGAGTATTGTGATTATGGTCTGATTCTATTCAAAATTGGTATGTGGGTGTTTTTGGGATCGAATATTATGATTCTTTTGTAAAAATTGAGAAATTCAAGATGGCGGCTTTGAATGGGCGGCCGAGTTTTGTGATTATGGTTTGATTCTATTCAAAATTGGTATGTGGGGGTTTTTGGGGTCGAATATTATGATTCTTTCGTAAACATTGAAAAATTCAAGATGGCGGCTTTAAAATGGCGGCCGAGTTTTGTGATTATGGTCTAATTCTATTCAAAATTGGGGGGGTTTTGGTTGGATATTATAATCACCTGATTTGATAAGATTATTCCATTTCTTAATTTGCAAAAAAATTATAAAAATAAGAGTTTAAAAAAAACTAAAAAAACACGCTTTTATAAATAAACCACACTAAAAAGTAGGAAATAAATAATAGTTTAAAAAAACTAAAAAACACGCTTTTATAGAAAACCAGACTAAAAAAATTGAAAATAAGAAAAAAAATTATTTTATTTAAAAAAAAGCGTGGGGTGCATGGTATCAATAATTATATAGTACATTACACACCTAGGGCAGTAAAGTAAGAAATGTCTCAGATCACAGGTAGATACCATGCACCCCACGCATTTTTTTAAATAAAATACGTTTTTTGCTTATTTTCAATTTTTTTAGTCTGGTTTTCTATAAAAGCGTGTTTTTTAGTTTTTTTAAACTATTCTTTTTGCTAATTTGTTTACCCATCAACATTTTTGTTACTTTCGCCATTATATATATATAAAAAAAGAGTTTCTGCTAGCTTAACGTTAAGCTGGCACAGCACCTCCGTCATTTTTTGCAAAATCCAAAATCGTATACCGGGTGACAATGGGACTAGGCCATGTCTATATCTCCTTCAATTATCAACCGATTTGAATGAAATTTTGTACATAGATATGAGACACAATTTCGGATCGACAGACATATGAAAACAAAAGTGCCGACTTCCTATTCTGTCAGAATAGCCACCAACTTCGATTTTTCAAATAGAACAGCCTATATGTTTGATGTTTTTCGGATTCTACGGCTCAAATTACATACGACAGTGTTGTTTATTTTAGAAATGAAAAAAAAAATTATCAACTTTTTTTTAGGAGGCCATGATCAGGTTAAAATCTATACTAATTTACATCACTCATAGTAATAGTCATTTCATCGATGAGATCTATAACAAATCCTACAGCAGGAATAAAAATTTTCTGAACGCATTTTTAAAGAAAAAATCGTTTTTTTCAAATGGTACCTACCGAGGGCCATCTTGTCATTCGATAGAGAATTTAATTACCAATTCAATGATGTACATTATATACCACTTTCTTTTTGTTCAAAACGTAGAGAGCCATCTAACAAAATGAAATCAATCTGAAAAAATTGGTAGGTAACATGACATCTCTTCATTCTTTCAAACTTCACTTCAGAATGGTAACAATGAATTACCAAAAATAATCGACTTGACAATCCCTTACAGAAAAGATAACTTTAATATAATCAAACCGTTTGAATAAATCTAACGACTGAAACAATGAAACATTCAACGTACAAATTATTACAATACCATTATCCTGTTTTCAATAGAAGAGTTTCACAACAATAGAAAAGTCATTTTATTTATTAATGACCTATGATATGTTCGAAGTGTTGCCCGTTTTCCCTAACACATAGACTAGTTCCATTTATTGTACACCTCATCACCTTTATCAGTTCGTGAGCAGGAATTTCCTGAAATGCGCGCTCAACTCTATCTCTCAAGTCCTCCAAAGAAGTTGGTCCCCTCGAGTATACTTTGGATTTTATGTGACTCCATAAATAAAAATTAATAGGGGCTGAATCGGGTGATCTGGCTGGCCATATGATTGGACCATTTGTTCCAATCCATCTCTGCCCATATCACTAAGATATTGCCGAACAATATTAGCATTATGTGGTCCTGCACCATCCGGCTGAAAAAACATGTTTTCCCTGATAAATCGTTGATATTATTTTGAATATAGTTCTCTTACAATTGTAGATTCTTGTCCCTATGATTTCTACCCAGACGTTGAATCCAAATATTTCTTGAAAATCACCTTCTCTCAGCAACCTAGGATTTTCTTGAGCCCAATACCTTGTATTATTCCTATATTGAACATACCATTATTCGTAAACCTAGACTCATCTGTAAACAGTATCTTCGAGACAAAACCATTATTCAAATCATGATGACGCAAAAGCGAATTACAATGAGTTCCTCTCCGTTCTGGGTCATTTTCATATAGATGCTGATGCAAATTGTATTTATAGGAGCGATATTTATGTTTTTTCAATACTTTTCTGGCACTTTCCCTGCTGATCCCACATTCAATTTCCAATTCTCGTACTGAGGTAGATGGAGAAAAATTAACATATGCTAAAACATTAGTTTCTGCTTCTTCACTGACGACGATGAAGTTGATGTGGTTTTGATCAGCTGGTCTTTCCTTAGCATCATTTCCAATTTCCTGAAATAGGTCCTCGGTGGGTGCCGTCTTAACGGATAACGAACAGCGTATAGCATACTAGCATTGACAGCGTTCTTCTGACAATCCGTATATCAATATCATATCGATTTGTTCGTATCGAGAATATCGATTATTATTTTCCATTTAAAAAAAACTTTTTACAAACGAAACGAGATGACAAGTAAAACTGGTATTTCACTTTTGACGACATTATTCACCTACTGTTTTCCATGATTCCACGGCTACCTTTCATTTCATCAAACCTAAATGGATAACTCATTGGAATTTGTAGGCATCGTATAAAATATTGAACAAATTCAATAATCGATCGTTTTTAGTTTTGAACAAAAAGAAAGTGGTACATAATGTATATCGTTGAATTGGTAATTAAATTCTCTATCAAATAGCAAGATGGCCCTCGGTAGGTACCATTTAAAAAAAACATTTTTCGTTAAAAATGCGTTCAGAAAATTTCAATTCCAGCTGTAGGATTTGTTATTGATCTTATCGATGAAATGACTATTACTATGAGTTACTGATGTAAATTAGTATAGATTTTAACCTGATCAAGGCCTCCTGGACTAAAAAAATAATTGAAAAATTTGGCAACACTATCGTATGTAATTTGAGCCGTAGAATCTGAAAAACATCAAACATACAAGTGTTCTATTTGAAAAATTGAAGTTGGTGGCTATTCTGGCGAAACCGGAAGTCGGCCATTTTGTTTCCATATGTCTGTCAATCCAGAATTGTGTCTCATATCTATGTACAAAATTTCATTCAAATCGGTTGATAAGTGAAGGAGATATAGGCATGGCCCTAGTCCCATTGTCACCCGGTATACCAGTATATATACAGGGTGTAATATAACCTCTTGCACACCCGTGAATGACGAATGTATAATGCCATTTTATAACGAATTACAGTGGTTGAAAATATGAATAAAGAAATTAAAACACCCGACTAATTTCCGGTGACCTACTCAGAGGAAACATTTAACTCGAACTAATTGTGTGGTAAATGTATACATTACAGGCTGCCTGAGATGGATATTTAATTTCAAAGTGAAGAAAACAACTAACCTTGTTATATCCAAGCTGGTGATAAAAAGTCAGAATTGACTTCAGACTCTGCTTTGAGGCATAATTATCACTGGTAAGAAACAAAGGACACAAGCACTATTGAAAAGAAAAACATTTACAATTGAATATTTTTTCGAAAAATAATAACACGACCATTATAGTGATAGTTAAAAACGATCATTTCATATCGATAGTTTCTTAAACCATCGATACTATCGAACTGATTAAGTTAAGAGAAAGCAATCCAAATTCGTATACAAATATAATTAGAAAATAGCACCCCGGATTAAAGTACAAGTTGAATATTTGACTTTTTTCCTGCGAAACTGTCAAGTGTCGGAATTCCTACTTCACTACCTGTAGAAATCGTTGATGTGGCCAGTAACGACTCAAAGGAAACAAGCAAAATTAATAATTTGTTAGGTTTTTGGAGGGAAAAGCAGGACAAATTATGACTGACCGACGAAATAGCTTAAAGGCCAACCAACTTAATGAAATACTTTTCTTAAGGGAAAATATTTCTATATTCGATAAATTCCATTAGGAATAAACAATTTCCTCTGATTTGTTTGATGATGTTCATAAAATCAGATGTGGAATCATCTGCGACTGAAAGATAAACTTAAGTCACTATCTTCCATCGTTAAAGGTAACCTCTTGGGAGGTATTCATGTTGAAAAGGAAAACATTCTCAATTGAAAATTGAATAGAAATATTTTTCTGGAAATTGAAAAATCCACGACAATAATGAAGTTTTTTTGGTCATATCTAACAGAAAACAACTACTTCCCCGGCTAAAGCCACGCTGGACTTTGAACTACATCTGATAGATATTGTGAACGGACCCTAACTCAAAAGAAACAATCTGAAAGTGAAAGTAAGCATTTTCATCTATTTCACGCTTCCACGATCATCAGGAAGACCGGAAACATTGGGAAACACATTTTCTAGAAGCAATTTCACTATGCAATGTTGTGATACTTTGGAATGAGTGTTTTTCTGACATTAAAACCTGTTAGATATTACGAAAAATAGCTTCATTATTGTCGTGAATTTTTTAATTTTCAGAAAAATCTTTTTATTCAATTATCAATTGAGAATGTTTCCCTTCTCAACATTTCCTCTGTTTTTGAAAACACCCTCTCTGATGGTAAACAAAAGTCAAATATTCAACCCGTACTTTAATCCGGGTGCTATTTTCAAACAATATTCGTATACGAATTTGGATTGCTTTCTCTCTTCCACAAACACTCAATCAGTTCGATAGTATCGATGGTTTGATATCGATATGAAACGATAGTTTTTTACTATCGATGTTTCGCTAACACTAGCTTGGCAACAGTGTTCCATTTACGTGTTCTAAATGTCTGAATCACTTCAATGGTCCTGTTATTATTTTTCAAAAAATATTCAATTGCGAATGTTTTCCTCTTCAATAGTGATTGTGTCGTTTGTTTCTTACCAGTGACTGTGATAATTATGATAAGTGCCTCAAAGCAGAGTATGAAGTCAACTTGTTCTGTCTTTATCACCAGTTTGGATATAACAAGGTTAGTTGTTTTCTTCACTTTGAAATTGAATATCTATCTCAGGGAGCCTGCAATGTATACATACATGTGCACATAAAGCAAAAAAATTATGATGGGGGAAAAAAATTAGCAACAAAAAATCAATAAACAGTAGTATATACGATTTTAGATTTTGGCAAGATTTAACGATTTAATGTTTTAGCTTAACGTAAAGCTATCAGAAAATATTTTCTTCCATAATGGCGAAAGCAACAACAATTATGAGGGGGGAACAAATTAGCAACAAAAAAGTATACTAATAGTATATACGATTTTAGATTTCACCAAGAAATAACGAAGGTGATGTACCAGCAAACGGTTAAGCTAGCAGAAAATCGTATTTTTAGCAACAAAAAAGCACTAAATAATGTTATACACCATTTCAGCTTTAACAAAGGTGTTGTGCCAGTTTAACGTTAGACTACAATCGTTTTTTCCATAATGACGAAAGCAACAAAAATTCTGAGGGGGGAACAAATGAGCAAAAAAGCAGCAAATTAGGGTTTGAGTTTTTAAGTGGTGGTACCAGCTTGACAGTGGAAAAAGAGGGTAAGATGTGGAAATATTCGCGTTTCCAAATGATGAATTCTTCGAAAGTGCGTAATAGTTAAAAAGTTACCACCAGTAAGTGACACATAATTTACCACAAATAACGGTTAGGAAACAGACACCTCTGTAGAATTATCTAAACAATAACCTTGCATTCTTCGGGTCATGTATTAAATATACCGTGTTGAATAATTAACGTAATCTCACGAGATATTGACATTCTTGAATTAACGATATCTTTGCTGACACACGCCTTTCTGCACCGATGCATAAATAACGGACTGATTATTCGATTTCCTCGTTTTTAATTAATTGATGATGACATTTCATGCTTCACCGACCATAATATTTAATTCCAAACACACATTGACATATAGCTGAAAGCTGGGATCAACTATTGTATCTTGGTTTGAATCTTGAGAAGTTCGTTATTCGTGATCTACGACCCAGACAGCACCAGATAATTCCAGAAAAATAATTGCAAATTCCTTCTGTGAATGAACCTGGGGGAACAAAGTTTTATATCTTTCCCATTTAATATATTCCATGCATTTATCAAATCTTTCTATAATATCTCAGGAATATTATATGGAGTATATACTTTTTCATTCTTTTGTATAAATAAATATTACTCAAAGTACAAATTTCAAAAAATTCAGCTATTGGTTATTCCATTTTCAGGTGTCTGGAATCGTCATTTTGGCGATAGGAATATGGATGGAGGTAGAACTCTACAAATACATGGAGATGAGTACCGAGTTTAGTGGAACGGCCCCGTACGTTCTCATTGGAACGGGATCTCTGATCATCCTTATCGGATCATTTGCATGTTGCTGCACGGTTAAGGGACAACCGGTATTGCTATATGTGGTAAGTAATATTTTCTACTATCTCTACGGAAAATTTTTTTTTTCCATTTTTGTGACTAAAATGTGACATATTTCAACTCAAATTAGTGAGAAAAGTTGTACTTTCAATCACTAGTGATTAAAAATCTTTTAATCACAAGTGATTGAAAGTGTTACCTATGTTACCAATAAACAACCATCATACACATTGCTCATAGCGTAGTAACGGTGTCGAATTATTCGTATCGAGTAGGCTGGTTTCCAAATTAAATGCAACACAAACAACGATTTTACCTATCAAGCAATCTGGTTTCAGAAAGGACTATAGCTGTGCCACGGCACTTGCAGATGTCGTTGACGATTTATTGAAAACCATTGATGAAGGCAAAATATCGGTGCTGATATTGTTGGACTTTTCGAAAGCCTTCGACATGTTGAATCATGATATTCTAGCAGAAATGTTTAAATACTTCCATTTCAGTGAAACAGTATGTTCTCTTCTCTCATCTTATCTGAATGGCCGTAAACAAATTGTACAAATCGGTACTCAAAAATCTACTTCCCAGAAAATTACAAGTGGAGTGCCTCAGGGTAGTATTCTTGGCTCATTATTCTTTACTCTGTATACATCACTCCTCCCTGATTCGCTTAAGTTTTGTAACTATCACCTTTATGCGGATGACACGCAGCTATACTTTTCTTTTCAGTATCCTGATGTATCCGAAGCAATTCAGAGTATTAACAGTGACCTAGAGGAATTATCCAATATTTCGAGACATCACTATCTGAAAATAAACCCAAAAAAGTCAACAGCTCTTTTATTTTGCAATGACAACACTTTAGCACTTATTAAGGATAGAGTCTTACTTGAAATTGCAGGTACCTCAATTCCAATCGAAACACATTGGAAAAATTTAGGTCTAATCCTTGACACTAAATTAAGATTCAAAGAACATATATCTTCTAAACTCAGAATTGCATATGCCACAATGAAACTGATTTATTCTCAACGACAATTTCTCTCGTGTGAATATAAATTTAATCCCATCTCCGGGAAGCTTGGCCCCACAGTGAGAATCTAGACGAATTCAGAAACTTCAAAATTCTTTGTCCGACTGGTCATGGAATAAGAAAATATCACCACATCTCCGGGAAGTTTAGGGAAATGAAATGGTTGAATATGTATAACCGTCGAACTTTACATTTTGCATGTTTAGCCCATAAAATCTATATGACAAAAACACCCCCCTACTTACATAACAAACTTACTTATAGAACAGATGTTCATAATTTGAATATCCGAAAAAAAAACCTTCTTCGTGTGCCGAGGCATGAGAAAATGATTTTCAAGAGATCGTTCTCCTATGGCGTCGCGATCTGTGTCAACAATTTGCATAGATTAGATCCTTCTTTATCATCATCATCTACAAAATCATTCAAAGTTAAATACAGAAAATATCTTTTATCATCACAAAAATAATCTTACAAATGTATACACGTTTCTTTCTTCCACCCCTCCTCACCTATTTTCTCTCACTCTCTACTTTCTCCCTCTCTAGTTCTCTCTCTCTAGTTCTCTCTTTTCAAATATCATTTGCTACTCAAATTTAGTTACTCGATTTGTTCACTGGCACTGGTGGAAGAACAGGGGTGGATGCGTCCACAACTGAACCAGTTGTAGCCATTTATCCATATGTCAAAGATTGTAATAACTCTGTAACATTATTGTATAATATGTGGATAATACATTTAATATTATTATTATTATTATTACATTTTTATTCTTAGTAGACTGGTTGCAATTTTGTTTCGACGAGTCAATGACACAATAGTTATTTATGCCACAATTACAATATATTTTTTTTTATTTCTGCGAAAATGGAAAAAATTAGATTCAAAACTCGCAAAGCGCATTTAATCACTCGCCTGGTTGAGGAACGGATATTTTTCTTTTTGTTCCTCACTTGTATACTCCTGCGCCGGACTTTTCCCCAAGTCTTGATCCATCTGTATACCAGGTTGATCCGTAGACAGGGGGTCTGCCGGGCGCGTCGTCTTTCCATTCATCTCTCGTGGGGATGATGATTTTTGGTACCTTTTTGAAATTCAGAACCGGCGGGATGTCTCTTTCCATTTGTAGGATTGGACAGCTATCCTTTGCCTTGTTCCAAATATTGGAGTGTCCATGGTCTGCCTCCGTGCCAATCCATTGGCCTGTGCCTTGGAGTCTGTAGGCAGTACGCATGTCTTCATGCTCAATGACTAGGTGCAGAGGTGGCAGACCTAGCAGAACTTCTAGAGCTCTGGTAGGCGTCGTACTCATGGCACCTGTCATCCCTAGGCAAGCCAGTCTTTGTACTCCATCTAGTTCATTTCTGGACTTGCTTCTTGTGTTGCCGGACCACCAAACGATGGACCCGTACGTTAGCGTCGGGCGAATAATCGCCGTATATATCCAGTGTAGGGTTTTTGGTGTCAAGCCCCACGACTTACCGAAGGCTCTTCTGCACGCCCAGTAGGAGCAGATAGCCTTCTTGGTGCGATTTTCAATCTGCTCGTTCCAGCTCAGCTTGGAGTCTATGATGACTCCAAGGTGTTTCGTCGACCCTTTGTACGGAAGCAGTCTTCCTGAGATACGTATCTCTGGAAGAGTTTCTATTTTGCGTTTCTCGGTAAACAGTACCAAGTCCGCTTTTTCTGCATTGACTTCTAACCTTCCGGCAGAACACCACTGTTCTACTCTGCTAAGGCCCGGTTGTTCAATCGAGGATGACCAAGTGATTTGGCTTAAACCAGGATTACCAATTTTGTTTCAGTTGTTCAATACTGGTTTATGAGATAAACCTAGTTTAACCATGGTTCAAGTTAATCTCATGAATTCGGGGGTTTAAGGAGATCATTTGCCGATTCTAACCTATTTGATTGTTTGACATTTCAATAGACATTGACTATTCTGGAAATTATTATTGTGTTGAATATTTTTGTTTTATATCCGACTGCAAAGATGTTCGTAGATATAACAGACTATTTTTTTGAATTTTTTTATGTTATTGCCCCAAAAAGAAAGATACCCGTATTTAGACAATGTACCGTAATTTCGGGTGACTTGAACCCAGCTGGGTGACTTTGGCTCATTTTCAGAAATAAGCATTATTAATTATAAAAAATTTAAGCCTGTTTTTTTATCGGATTGATTTTTCGTAATTCTATTGTATATATACATGCAATACTGTATTCCCTTTAGGAGTCATTTGCAACCAAATTAAACTTGCATAAAATTTGTCTGCAACCAGCAATATGTTTTTTTTACTCATTTATGATGATTAAAAATGAAATAACGTTTTCATGGGCAAATTTATTTTGCTTATTTTATCCGTCGGATTACTTTTAAATCACCCAAAATTTAAGCCATGGGTCAAAGCCAGCCCTCAATATGCGGGTGACTTTGCACACCATGTTTTTTTATATATCCACATACAAAGTCTTAATCACAATTTGAAAGAGTGGTCAAAGATCAATATTTTGGTATATAATAATACCAATTTATTTTTACAAATTAATCGTAGACATTCTTTGAATTCAAGTAAGCCAAAGTCACCCGAAATTACGGTACCTAGAAACCATTTGGAAGAATGGACAGAAAAATAATTTTTGAATAGATTTCGCTTGCCTAAAGAAATCGTCCGCAACAGAAATACAAAAAATCACCCCTCACTACGAAGGCAAAATCGTAACAAAAAATAAACTTCCAAATAAAAATCAAATCTTGATTTTTCATACCAAAAACGTTTGACATAAAAAACTAAAATTAAATCATCACAAATGCAAAATGAAAAACTACATGATCTGTTCTCAGGAATCTCAAGCAAATTATGATTTATTGATGGTTGATGAGTTATGTTTCAAAGATAATGTTTGTTCATCTCAATCATATGGGTTTTCTCTAAATTCTACTCCTCCCTTTGTAGTTCCAAGGAAAGTTGGTGTTTTCTTTCATGTGTATTAATTTCAACTTGTGTTCTTCGAATGATCGTTTTTGTAAATCTACAAAATCTGCTTTGGACAGAGCCCAAGTAGAAATTTTGTCTTTTATTGTTAAGATGCTATTCCTTTTTTTTGGGATTTCCGCAGATGGTATTGTATTAATTACTTATTATAGCTCAAACTTCAATTTTTGGGAATTAGTAACTGCGTCCGTTTTTTACATTCTACAATATCTTGGAATTTTTTTACGAGTGAAATTATGAGTAATTTTTTTCCAAGAGACGCCTAACAATTTATACATACACTTGGCTGTTTTCGATCAATTTTTCTGTATACTTTTGACAAAACTACGAATTCTTAGGTTAAGTTTGATTTAATGTTGATGTTTCTGAACGGTCCGAATGAAGATACAAGTGGAAAAATGTGTTGCCAACATATGAAAACAATGAGTTAAAGAATCCAGGATTAGTTTTTCATTGAAAAATGCATAACGTTCTAATCCATAGTTAATTAATAATCCGAGTTTAGATAATCAACGGTTTAAACTCGCATTGAACAACCGGGCCTAAGAGCTTTCATGATGATTTCTCCTAGCAGGTTTACCGATTGGTCTAGAGCCAGCAAGACCAAGTCGTCTGCATACGCTTGTATGTACAGCCCTTACTCATTTAGTTTCGTGAGAAGCTCGTTGACCACCAGGTACCATAATAGGGGTGACAGAACTCCTCTCTGTGGCCACCCTCTTGATACCTTGTCAGCGACGGTTCTCCCGTTTAGTTCTGCCTTTATAGTCCAAGAGGGGACTGCAGAAAACCTGGTAAATCGAGTAACAGAATGATTTTTTTCAAATATTAGTATTCACAGCAAACATAAGAAAAATAATTGACTGCCTGCGCAAAAGTGGGGCATACGTTTTTTATTGACTTTTTTCGAAAAAAAGCAACCATACCAATGTAACATGTTGGAAATACTTTTGACACTTACTATCTCTCCAGTTGGCCGAGCGGTCTAAGGTGCTGGTTCAAGAAAGGGAGCGTGGGTGAGAGCGTGAGTTCAAACCCCAGCTCAGGCACCTTTTTTTTTATTTTTTATTTCGAAATTGAAAAAAGATTTGTTTGTGTTGTTTATAGTATCGAATACTTGATTTCGAAAAGTTTTATAATAGAATTGAATGTGTCGAAAGGTTCCATAAAATTTTGTTAAATCGATAGATTACCCCATATATCGTAATACCGTAAACCTCAAAAATGCATATCTTAGAAACGCAACATACAAAGTTGATAAAACTATCGTATATGATAGTCAACATTTTCAAAATATTGTGAGTAAAATATGGTCCAAATTAACGGAACAATTTTCTAGATATTCAATAAAACATTGTAAATGAACTAAAAAAAATGTAACGCACCCTTTATCTAAATGAAAGGTAATATTGAACAATTGAGTTCATCAGAATGTCACCCTATCTTTTATTCAATGGGCAATAGCAAATAATTCCTTTTTTTGTAATCAAAAACGATCTGTCAATTATTTTCAGTATAGGGGTGTACTCGAAAATTAAAAAAAAAAATTTCAAACAGAGAGAGTCATCAAGAAACAAAACACGTTTTATCGCCTACAATAGACTGAAACTATGATATCTTAACAATATATAACTTGTTGGGTTTGAAATAGTGCTGGAAAAAATGCCCTGTATACATCCTAATGTACTATCATCAATAAGATTATAATTGAACATGTTTATGAGTTCCGATCAATACATTTTCATCCTTACTTTGTCTTATTTCGACTAAAAAAACAGTTCTTTTCTTTGGCAATCCTACCCCAATACGACGTTTTTACGAACTTTGGCCGCTTATATCTCAGAAACTGAACATACAAAATCATTTAAACTCACACTTTTTTAAAGACCCATCCTAATTTCGATCGAGAACCAATTTCCCATATGTTTTCGTGCGGGGTTCTTTGACAAAATAATTTTTATTTCGAAAACTGTCACAGATAGGTATAGAAAATTATAACGGAAAGTTTTGAGGAATCCCATAAGGATTCCAAAAATGATATAATATACGGGGTGTTCCATTTGAAAAAGCAAAGTAGCTACTACTTTCTGATACATGCGGCAACAGTGTATTGATGAAATATTTTAGACGGACTATCCAGATTATCCACGCCCACAAATTTTCAAAATAATATGTCGTTCCGTTCTCCAGATAGGTACTTCTAATGTTCCATCAACCGTGAAAAAATATTTGGAATGTTTGCTTCTAGTTAAGGGTTGTTATTTTTACCAAATTATGTTACGTTCACAATACTCAAAATAAAATGTTAACCAGCTCTTTAGCGATCTCTTTTAACCCATTTGTTACATTCCGAGAAGACAAGTGACACCGTTATTACCAGAGATAATTAAGTTTAATTTATATGAATGGGAAATTTGCTATTACTAAGTACAGTTGAAGAAGCGATAACAAAATATTTGCATGATGGATGCTTGTTTTACAACGTGACGCGTGCAATATCTTTCCACACCAATTACTTCGAATAATGGATTAATAATGATGAAAATTCTTGGACTACACGGTTTGTTTTAGTCTGCTTCAAATTGCTGTTTCCGCAATAAAGTAATCAGAGTTCATTGTTCGTTAGTGTGTCACGAATGCAGAGTACAAAGTTTCAGGAAAAGGAGATAAATACGCAGATAACATGGATGAGAGTAATAAAAATAATGTATTTACTTCAAACTCGATGCTTCCTTTGATGTCATTCGTCCAGAGTATATACCAAAAAACATTAATATTGCGTGTGAAATGATGAATGGATATAATGCTGTGGAGATGGGTTATTAGTAAAAGATAACGCCCCTTTGAACTCACCTAAAATTATTTTCGGCAATGTTGTGTTTTTTAAACGACGAAACCAAAAAGAAAGAGGTTCTCTAGTCGAAATGAAGGATATTGATCACTCACCCTCTGAATTCTGGTCCGTTAACCGATTCTATCAGGCATAACTTTGTACTGGGTTCTTTGATTTGGATGATTCTTTTTTTATTAGATAGGGTATACCTCATTGTTGATAATATTTGGATTTCGAATGGAATTATCCACCCCTACGGGTAGAAAAATGGGGGATAATTGATTTTTCACATGTGAACATTGGCACACATATGTAGTTGACAATGACAGATCGCTATTGTCATTATTTTTGTTCTCCTACATCCGTCACAACCATTATATTCTATGAGAGGATGGAATGATATACGAAGTAATGAAATGAACTAACCAGAACAACAAGAATAATTTATATTACAACAAATAGTAAAAGTAGATAATCATATTATTTAACTGGTAATAGTTGAAGTAAGTTGTGTAAGTACGTATTTTGGAAGTAATAAAAAATCAAGTAGGTAGTAATTAGTAGATTTCAGCCACAAAAAATTGAAAAATAAAAGCTTTTTAACAAAAAATTAAACCGACGAAATACGGAACTGAAAAGTAAAAAATAAACCTTCTTAGTCTCAATAACTAAGCTCCTAAACTAATGTAATTAACTAATTTTGAGTCGGCGCCAAACGAACAATCAACGAAGATCATTAAATTACTTCAAAAAAATTATCAGAATGTCACCGCGCAACTCGATGCCATCATTTTACGCCTTACCTAATTCATTTGCTTGTTTGTTTGGCGTCGACTCAAAATTAGTTACTTACATTAGTTTAGGAGCTTAGTTATTGAGACTAAGAAGGTTTATTTTATTTTTTACTTTTCAGTTCCGTATTTCGTCGGTTAAATTTTTTGTTAAAAAGTTTTTATTCTAAGCAGATATACGAGGGACGAGGGTAGTTCCAAAAATACCTGAACTAAAAAATAAAATACAAAAAATTTGGGAAAAAAATATTTATTTCTCTATATAAGTCTCTGTTTAGCTCGACCCATTTTTCCCAGGCATGTTCAATAGCTTTCCTGTTTATGGTGAGAATCGTCGTGCTCCTCAAAATAGCCATCATCCGCAGACCTTACACTGAGAGAACGGTTTGTTTACATTGAATAATAACTTTCATCAATCGTTAACAAATTTCATTGTTAAATATGGACTAACTTAAGTAATTTCATCGGAAGTTAATGATATTTTGAATAATCCCAAATAAATATTATGTTCAATGATAGGTTATAATATTTTTAGGCTCAACGAACATTCATTATAAGATATTAACGAACGTCACTTCAACTCCTTTGGGAGTCACTCCAAAGGAGTTTCCATTAAATTGCATATGTTCATCAGTAAATAATATTGGTTTTATTTACCTTAATTCTATTTAATTTCAAATGGAGTTTTCCTTCACAATTAAAAGAAATTTATTTGTACTTACCCAGATTACTCACCTCTAAAAATAAAAATTGTGTTAACGTTATCATCTGTGACATATACAGGGTGATTCAAAAGTACTCTTATTTTTATTTTGTTTTTTTTTAAATAACTTTCGAAATACGAAATACGAAAATTGGTATTGAGAGGTCTTTTGAGGTGTCGAATTCGAACCTGGTGTTATTATTGCTCTAACTCGTAGGGGGCGCCACTTACACGTATTTTTCTTTTTCAAAGATTCATAACTTTTTTGAGTGTACTTCTAACATATTTTTCAGTAAAAAAAAATCAATTCCCCTATCATATCTACGTAAAATAGCTACCCTTGATACAAGTCTCTATAAACAACCGTTTTCTAGATATTTGGACTTGAAAATTTCAAGTCGATTATTTGATAATCGATGCGTGTTGAAGTTATTACCATTATTTTGCATTTTTCACAAGAATGCTTAGGAAATGAATTTGACGTTTAAGTAAGTAGCTTTGATTTTTTGTAGGGGGCGCCACCTATTCTATTTATTTTTACTCGTTTGAAATAGTTATTTTTGTATCAAGGGTGCAAAATCTGTATTTGTTTTAATAAAATTTGCAAGAAATATCAACATTTCATTTCAAGAAATTTTGAATATGTAGAATAAAATAAAATAAAGGAAACTAAATTGTTTTCAAATAAATTGTTCAAAAGTGTCCACCTTCAACGAAGATACAGGCATTCAGTCTTCTAGTCATTGAATCTCGTACCCGCTCAAAAATTATTGGTGTGTTTCTCATTGTTTCACAGGCGTCTACTATTCGGTTTCTTAGATCTTCCTCGTTCGCTACTGGAGTTTCATAAACTAGTAACTACAAATGTCCCCAAAAATAAAAATCTAGCAGGTTTAGATCTGGGGACCTTGGTGCCTACGCCTGGTTAGGTTCTTCTACACTCCTACCGATCCATCGATTTGGATAGACAGTGTTAAGGAATTCCCTGGTTACAACGCTAAAATGGGCCGGAGCCCCATCATGCATAAACCACGAATTTCTAATGGTACATTCTGAAGTAGTCCCGTCAATTCATTTTCTAAAAAGTCTCTGTAAGTTGCGCCATTCAGTCGGAACGGGAGAAAGAAAGGACCTATCAAGTAATTATCAATTATTGCCGCCCATACATTTACAGAAAATTGATACTGATAATGTCTTTCACTAACTGCGTGCGGATTTTCCAGAGCCCAAACATGAAAGTTATGAAAGTTTGTGATAGCATTTCGGGAGAAGTTTGCCTCGTCCGTGAAGAGTACATATCTTAAAAATTGAGGATTTCCAGCCAATTTTCTCAAAAACCACTGACACATAGTAATGCGTTGGGGAAAGTCTCGTGGCAGAAGAGCTTGTACCCTTTGAATATGGTATGGATAAAATTGTTGATCTTGGATAATTCTCCAAACTGTGGAGAGCTTCAGCAATTATTCTTGAACTTGTTTCTGGATTCTCCTCGAGAGCGTTCAAAACAGCTTCTTCCAATTCTGGGGTTCGGACTGCTCCTGGTCTTCCAATAATATCAGCTGCCCTCTTAAAGCTACCTGTTTCTGCCAAACGACGGTGGAGACTGGTGAATGTTGGAGCTGAAGGCAGTACTCGATTAGGAAATCGCTCCTGGTAAATACGTCTTGCTTCGCGCGCATTGCAAGGCCATAAACGAAATGCATATCGGCTGAATGAGCATTATTGTTTAAATAATAAATTTTCTCAAAATTAGTGTTTCAAAACTTACAGAAACTTCAACAAAACGTTTAACTGTCACATAATATGTAATTACCAAAACTACTTAGTTAAACGTCAAATTCATTTCCTAAGCATTCTTATGAAAAATGCAAAATAATGGTAATGACTTCAACACGCATCGATTATCAAATAATAGACTTGAAATTTTTAAGTCCAAATATCTAGAAAATGGTTGCTTATAGCGACTTGTAAAAAGGGTAGCTTTTTTACGTATAGATAGAGATAGAGGAATTGATTTTTTTACTGAACGCTCAAAAAGTTAATAATCTTCAAAAGAGAAAAAGACGTGTAAGTGGCGCCCCCTACGAGTAAGAACAATAATAATCAGGTTCGAATTCGACACCTCAAAAAACCTCTCAATACCAATTTTCGTTTAATTAAGATCAGTATTTCGTAAGTTATTTAAAAAACGAAAATAAAAATAAAACTTCAACACCCTGTATCCTGGAAATGACGCGTTTTCGGACATATATTTATTTGGACAATTCATATTAGAATATTGAGAAATCACCTCCTGAAGTTTGTCAAAGTTCTTTTGAATCACCCTGTATGTTAGATAATTACTTTTCAATTCAACACAAGTTTTTCAGGTCATACATAAAAGTATTAAAACTCACCATATATTTTCCAGGGTTGGGGGTCACACAGTCATGTCAGACTACGTTCCCCAGAATTCAAATTGACTTTTCAGACCAATTATCCATTTGCAGAAAAAAAAACAATGAATTACACAAAACTTTATTGAAATAAATCGTTGTCTCCATTAGGAGATCTGTAAGTATTGATAATACAATATTTTGTATTATTTATTACTACAGATATTTCACAGCATTCAATATGTGATTCTAGAGACAGGTCAGAATTCCTAAGAATTAAACAACAATTATTTATTCAATGTCTTAATGAAAAATTAGCACTGTAATTTGATATATTTATTATTTTATTTTTCACAGTATGGTGCGTTCTTGGCCATAGTCTTCGTTTTGGAGTTTGGAGCAGGAATTTCAATATTTGCTTATCGTACCAAATTGACTGATGGATTCGACAGGGGCCTTACACAGGCCATGAATAACTACCGCAACGACAGTGCACATCTGGCCGAAGATTTTGATTTGATGCAAGAAACAGTAAGTATAACATTTTGTTAATGTGTTTGTTTTACCATATCAGTCATAAGAAGCACCAACAGTTATTTATTGGAATAGAATGAAATCCTAAAGGAGTTCTAGATCCCAAAAAATATATTCTTCAAAATATATTTGATGTGATAAATGTAATAGCGGAAAATGGTCAATTATTGCACTCTGTTATATTTGTGAAACATGCCAATATACAGAGTGGGCCATTGAAAACGAAACAGCGGCTCTGTTTGTCGGCAGAACCGAAATATATAAAAACGCTCGGACACATCAACTACATTTTCGAGGGGGACATCGTTCGCGATGAAATTCACCCGAAATACATTTCATCCCTCGGAGCTGTGACCGCCACCCCTAAATTTTTAAATTGCAACATATGGCAAGTGATACCTCATTTGAAAGGTATTTTCCTTCTTAATATCAAACAACAAAAATAAATTAATTCTATCGATTCGTTTTCGAGATATAGGAACTTGAACTTGGGAAATAACTTTTTATTCACTCAATCAATAAAAACAATATCTGATAAAGCAACTGCCGCAATAATTATTATAGTCAATGAACTAAATGTTCAAACTGTCTACCACCCATTTCCATACAATAGTACAAGTTCTGTTCAGAACGAGACCTCACATTCCGTAGCATTTCCGGCGTTATTCGACGGCATTCTTCAATAATTCTCCTTCGTAAATCTTCCAGAGATTCTGGTTCGGTTACAAAGATTTTGATTTTCAAGTGATCCCACAGGAAAAAGTCGAGTGGGGTTAAATCTGGAGATCTGGCTGGCTACTCTATAGAGCCTCTTCTTCCAATCCAACTTCCAGGAAACATTCTATCCAAAAACGCCCTAACAGGCTGTGCATAATGTGAAATATCAAGTGGTTTTCATGGTAACGATCGTCATTTTCAATGATGTCTACTAATTGTGGATAAACAAATTCATTCAATAATTCCAAATAAGTTTCTCCTGTCAGGTTACCGTTGAGAAATACTGGTCCAATCAAACGGTCCCCAAAAATACCGGCCCAGACATTGAGTTTTTGGGGAGTTTGAGTATGGACTTCGTGGAAAACATGTGTATTGGCATCTGACCAATAACGACAATTATTACGATTCACAGTCGAATTCAAAAAGAATGTAGACTCATCAGAAAAGCAGATGTTGGAAAGGAAATTCTCATCAGCATCTATTCTCGTAGTCATAATTTCACGAAATTCCTGTCGCCTATCAAAATCATCTTCATTCAATTGGTATACCAAATGTATTTTGTAGGGTTGGAATTTATGATGTTTCAGGATTCGGCGGATACTGGTTCTACTGATATTGGTAACACTAGCCAATTTCCTTGTGCTCAATGTTGGGTCTGCATGAACTTGTCCTAAAAGTACAACTTCAACAGCTTCATTTCTCAACGGAAATTCACGTTCTGGGTCTCATTTCTTGTTGGCTACTGATCCAGTTTGACGACATTTTTGCACTAATTCTAGAACGTATTTTCTGGATGCGTTTCATTGAACAAATTAGCTGTACGGTTACCACACTAATCATTTGAAAAAAAAATAAAAAATTTCAACTCTTTCCGTGATCGTATACACCATTATTGCGGAAAGATATTCAGCAGCTTTAGTCAAGTAATTCACTCTAATGTCGTTCAATCAAAGATCAGTTTAACACTGATAGACGTCTACAATTGCGATTTGGCGAAAAAAAATTATCTCATACATGTTTTTGTTGTACTCGCATTTGAGTCGAATTCGAGAAAACGTCTTTTTATCGATTCTTAAGAACCTTAAATTTTTTTCGATCAAGTGAATGAGGATGAAATGAAAAATTTAAACGGAATTGCAGTTATTTGTTGGTAAACAGATCATTTAATTCCTTGACAATGATAATGATCTTTAAACAGTTGCATTGTTAGATGTTATTTTTATTGATTGAGTGAATAAAAAGTTATTTCCCAACTTCAAGTTTCTATATCTCGAAAACGAATCAATAGAATTAATTTATGTTTGTTGTTTGATATTAAGAAGGAAAATACCTCTCAAATGAGGTATCACTTGCCATATGTTGCCATTTAAAAATTTAGGGGTGGCGGTCACAGCTCCGAGGGATGAAATGTATTGCGGGTGAATTTTATCGTATGTTCCCCTCGAAAATGTAGTTGACGTGTCCGAGCGTTTTTATATAATTCGGTTCTGC
The DNA here is from genome assembly GCA_018342105.1 of Gonioctena quinquepunctata. Taxonomy (NCBI): domain Eukaryota; kingdom Metazoa; phylum Arthropoda; class Insecta; order Coleoptera; family Chrysomelidae; genus Gonioctena; species Gonioctena quinquepunctata. The sequence continues at coordinate 23,536 of JAFIRS010005577.1, forward strand.
CGACCTACAGAGCCGCTGTTTCGTTTTCAATGGCCCACTCTGTATAAAAAATGCTTTTATCAGCACAAATATCGCATTGAAAACAATCAATTTTTTTCAAGACTAACCAATAATGATTTCTTCACTTGAAACTTAGGTGGCGCTTTTCAATTGTTTCGTTGTTCACGATTAGTTGACTTTCATGTTAAGAGCATCCTCGCCTGTACGACTTGCATTTTGACTGGATTCGAAGGAATTTTTTTTCTCCTGAACATGAATCCGAAGTTAAAACGCAGAGGTCCCAAATACTTACGTATATACGGCCCTTCAAAGATCGAAAAAAGGATTTTTTAGTGCTATTTTAAGCCACTGAAAACATTCGATATGCATTCTTCTTTCAACCAAAACATCACACACATCCTTAATCACTTATTTTGAGCACTTTTTTGACTACGAACTTAACTGCTCTTTTCCAAAATAGCCATTCTTCTTTACATTCTAAACAGATCACACGACTCCTACTGATAACCATTCATTTTATTCTCACGATATTGGCAGACATCATAAAAACTCGAACCTTGCAATAGTTGCGTTTTGTTGACTAACCCCATCCATTTCCAAAAAAAAAAAGAACTTTACTCTGCGTATCATCTATTTATCCTCAGGCCAACAGATGGAAAACCTGAAAAAATACGCAGTCACGAAAATAGCTGATGCTCAAGAAGTTCCCTGCCCAGCGTCCCTTTCCGAGTCGTTATTTTACTTCCCCTCGGTGCTGTTTCGAATTACTGAAAACGGGCGGGATATTCCGAATAGTGGGAAAAATTTAACAGTCCGATATGAATGATTTGAATAAAATAAAAGTTTTACTTTGTGGATTCAATATGAGTTTCCTCGAGCTGATTGAAATATAAATATTAGGGATTTGTTTCAGTTCCCATTATATTTATCTTTCAAAATCTTGGAAGAATGAAATAATCCATATCAGTATATAGTAAAGCCAGCATCATCAGTATATAGTAGAGCCAGCAGTGATGTTGACATTGTTTGGAACAGTCTTAATAACCATGGAAATGTATAATTTTATCTTTCAACAATTTTTTTTTTATTTTTCAAAAAACTGTCAATTTTATTCATCCACAAAAGCTGCTAAAAACCGGGTCGATTCGAGCTGAATATATAATTTCAGGTAAGATTGCCGTAGCCGAAACATTAGAGGTCCTTCCAGCCGGATATATAATTTTAAGTAAGATTGCCGTCGCCTAAATATTAGTAATCCTACGAGCCGGATATATAATTTTAGGTAACATTGTCGTCGCCTAAACAGCTATATTCTGCAAGTTTCGAGATTAACAGTGTGAAGGCTGACTGAGTCGGTCAGAAAATTCTCGAGGTGGAATAAGAGATGTGATTTCGGAGGAACATCTGTAAAACAGAGATATGTTACCCATTTTCCTGCGATGTTCTAGTCTAGTTAGATAATTAGCCAAGGTGACATCGTCCAAACATAATATTTTTTTCTGAATAGAATCCAATAGCTTCAGTGTCTGCTTGGGTGCCAACTCCCACACATGAGATCAGTATTCTGTAACGGGGAGAATCTTAGATTTATAAATAGTAAGCCGCTGTTGTAATGTTGAGTCGCCTTCTACGGCAGGTAGGACTTACCCTGGGGTTATTCTCATTTCAACCCCAGACATACAAATCAACTTCCTGAATTATATATTAACGAACACAAAAAGTTTATATAGAAACGTGAAGATTCGCTGTCTATTAAATGCACTCACATGCAGAAAAGTTTCATAAATTTTTTAGCAAACTGTAGATAAAATGTCTAATTTCAACTTGCGTATCCAGTCTTTTGTTAAATGCTGGCGTATGAGACATACAGTGCTTCTCAAAAGTCCCCTCCCCCCTCTTATTTTTGGAACGATTATACATAAACAAGTGAAATTTGGAAACTGAATATTAAAGGTTGTAAACTTCCCTACTAGTGATGATAGATGACGAAATCGTCAAAGATGACGTCACAAGGCCATTGTGACCGATAATTTTAAATGGAACCCTACGGCAAGCGACACCTCTTTTAAAAGGTATCGAAAAAACCTATTCAATGATACTAATTTTGTTTGTGTTTATGTCAGTTTTGGCAACTCGCTTTTGAAAAATGCAAAGCTGTGATGAATTAAATCAGTTAATACTAAAATTCCAAATTCAAGCTCCGCCTCTGGATAGTTGTCAAATAAGCTGACGTTTTTGTTAGTCTCCCTAATTCGACGTTTTTGTAATTGTCCAAGTTTTTGTACATTTAAAAATTTGTGTATTGTTGATCGAACGTTTATCTGTTTTAGCAGCTTTTGGTACTTTCAATATTTTTGTACATTTTAATGATTGTTAAACTGTTGTGAGCCGAACGTTTGAGTGCTTCAAAAAGCGAAATGGTACGTGCTTTAGGTGATAAAGTAGAAGCGATCCTAATTCTTGGTGAAACTGGACAAAATATTCATGCAGCAGAACGCATTTTTAATGAGAGGTTTCCCGATCGCCCCGTTTCGAGGACTTATTTAAGGGAGCTTCTTCGTAAGTTTGAAACAACGGGTAGTATTAATGATGCGAAACGATCTGGCAGACCACAAATTTCTGATGAAAAAAAAATTGATATACTGGCAGAAGTAATAGTTAATCCTACTTCTTCAACAACTCACGTTGCATCTACCTGTGAAGTCAGTCGAAGTACAGTACACAGGGTGTTAAAAAAAACAAATTTCATCCATACAAATTAAAAATGGTTCATCAACTCTCAGACGACGACCCAGACCGAAGACTAGAATTTTGTGAAAATATGGAAACTAAAATTAACCAATAGCCAGACTATGTCAAAACAATTCGTTTTAGTGACGAAAGTACTTTCTATCTAAATGGAAATGTAAATACACAGAATGTGAGGTATTGGAGTGACGCAAATCTTCACCTGTTTCGTGAAACACATACCCAATTTTCCCAGAAGGTATCCTGGGAAACCACATCGTTGGGCCTCTTTTTTTAAATACTAATTTAACTGGTGAGGTTTATCTGGAGCTGTTGCAAAACGCAATTGGAGAATTAATCATCCTGATACGACCCCTGTCGGAGATGAACTGAACTGTCAAGTGCAGGCTCGTTTATATTGCCGCCATATGACTGTTGTGTTATTTTCACGATTTGCTGTGTAAATACTAGCTAACAACAAATTGGAATTTTTTTATACCGAAGACAATGTCGAAAGTTCGTTCGCCGAGCCATATATACTGTTGTGCGTTTGGTTGTAATAGCAGGAGTAGCGTGAATTTGTAACCTCTCTTTTCACAAGTTTCCTGAAAAGAAGGAGTAGCAATATATGGAGTCACTAAACTTGGACTCCGGGCAAAAATTTACAATATAAGGCTTGGATAAATAATTTAAACTCAAAAAAACCAGGCTCGAGTGCGGCAGTGGTATGTTTACTTCATTTCGCAAGGGATGATTTCATCTTACCAGGTTAGTACAACGAAATCTAATTGCCAGTATGCCTATATATTCATTTCAATGTATTCTTTGTGAAATATTTCATTTTTATCAACAGACATATAAATAATATGAATAGGATAACGTAGTTTTGTAAAATATAATTTTTTCACCACTTGTAATTTCTGTCAATGTCTGAAATAGTGTGTCTTTTTTATACACTGGTCTAAAACTAGTTTTCATTGTATACTAGGAATATAATTGATGGCAGTCATCTGGAGGAATCTTATTTTGTTTTTCTACCTCTTCATATAGGAGTCAAATAAAGATAATGATGATTTCAGATTGTGCAACTCAAAAGCCTTGGCTGAAAAGAATAGCGGTTCCGAGTTTAAATTTGCCAAACGAGAAGAAGGGATCAAGCGTATAACACCAAAAAGACCAGCGCAGGAAAGAACTGATAATCCTCGTTCAAGTATAGAAACTTTAGATATTATGGAAGGAAGTGCCACACACTTGTGAATGAAGTTTACGGAGAAGGTAGGTTTAGTTTAAATAAAAGTATATTTCAATCTAAAGTGCAGACAATACATATGCAATTTTCTAAATGCTAGTAGGATAGTGCTTTGGAGTTCTCTCAATTAAACACGTGTTTTTGAAAATTCAACCCTAAAGCGGTTAAAATGGGGGTCGAAATTTTGTATAGGACTACCGTTAGTTTTTAAGTTGAGGTAATAAAAATGGGCATTTGAGGTCTTTGTTACAAATGAAGAAATACGTGTTTCTGTGTTTTTGAAAATTCAACCCCTGACGGTGTGAAATGGGGATTGGCAGTTAGAATAAGGGTTCCGTTAGTTTTTAGGTTAGGCTCATAAAAATTGGTATTTGAGGTCTTTATTACAAATGAAGAAATACGTTTTTCTGTGTTTTAGAAAATTCAATCCCTGACGTTGTGAAATGGGGGGTTAACTGGGGATTGGCAGTTAGTATGAGGGTTCCGTTGGTTTTTAGGTTAGGCTCATGTAAATTGGTATTTGAGGTCTTTGTTACAAATGAAGAGATACGTGTTTCTGTGTTTTTAGAAATTCATACCCTAAAGGGAGTGAACATTTGTATGGGGCTTCAGTTAGTTTTCGAGTTACGATCATGAACATTCGTGTTTTGGCTCTCTATTACAAATGAAGAAATCGTGTTCAACCTAACTTGAAAATTCTGTCCCTAAAGGGTTGAAAAGGGGTTAGTGAATTTGTAATAGTCGTCACAGAACGTTACTGTCGCTGTAAAATCAATTATGGCACCCAAACGAGATAACGGCATACTGGGAAACGGGAAGCCACAGGCATAAGCTAGATGAAACAACACAAAAAAAACAGGAAAAAATACCAATTCTACGCGGATGAAGTCGCGGGTACCAGCTAGTATATATATATATATATATATATATATATATATATATATATATATATATGAAAGAGAGTAATATCGAGGGGACTGTTAAAAACAAAATGGAAGGAATTTAATGGACATAGCCCTCAGATATATATATATATATATATATATATATATACACATATACACATTTTGTTTTCATGACTGAGCACATGCACAGTATACAGAATATATCAAAGAACTGTGTAATCCCCGAGATCACAAGCGTCCTTTGATTGGCACAGTGGCATTTGCCAATGAAGGTGAAGATTTAGTTATTTCTATTTTTTTTCAAAACATTCGAAAATTACTCCATACTTTATATGAAAAATGTAACATGGGATACCTCACAACCTCTGGTTATTTTATCAGAAATATAAAGTGAAATGCTTGATTTTTTTAATTTATATTTTAAGCCTCTTTGATTTTTCATTAAAAAAGTCATAATATTGTTTATCCCTTGAAAAAAATTATCAAACTTTTTTTTTCATTAGTAGAAAAAATAAAGTCTGGTCCACAGTAAAATGCATTTATTTATAGGAAAGAAATTAGCAAGGCATTTTGGCAGAGTATTTTGCCATCTTCAGGCTCTCTAAAATATACATAAAAATGATACAAGAGTGGCCATCGTAAAAGTTAATAACAAAGGTTATCAACTAAATTAATGAGTTGACATTTTAACTTCAATGTTGATGTATAGCTCGTCCAGTATTGAAACGACCACTTTGGCCTTCCCCTACCTAACAACCAATTTTTCTCGAAGATTCCCAAACCATTGTCTAACTGGGCTATCAATAGAAATTCCATAGGCGTACCAAATTATTTGGTATAGGCGATACACGAGACGTAGAGAACTTACACTCCTATAACTTCTGAATGGAAAAAATATTTTTCAACAAATCTGCCAGAGGGCGTTTTGGCAAGGTAACAAGTAAACTATTGCAAAGTTGAATAAATAACTGCACTACCTATTTATTAATCAAACAAACCTAACCTTTCAAACGCTGCATGACAAGACACTGGTGAAGATTCACCGTAGCATAAGCAGCCACATCAAATTGTGTCCACTCTACCTACCAAACGGTCGTTTCAATACTGGACGAGCTATAAGTCAGTGATGTTGTTTATTTCTTCTATCAATTTTTACGATGTTCACCTTTGTATCGTTTTTATGTATATTTTAGAGAGCCTGAAGATGGCAAAATACTTTGCCGAAATGCATTGCTATTTTTTTCCTAGAAATAAATGCTTCTTACTGTGGAGCAGACTTAATTTTTTCTACTAATTAATTAGAACTATACGTGGCATGGACTACTTTAATAATCTTTCTTTTTTTTTTCATGTTCATCTAGCATCTGAACAGTTTACAAAGAATGGATGAAACAACCAATTAATTCTTCAAAATGAAGTGGGAATATAAGCTTCTGTTGAACTTACCTTCATCCATTGGGGTATTCGCCGAATTGAATGGATTATTGCATGTACCAATATATGTTCTAAATATTACTGTATTGATATTTTTATATTTTGATCAAGATTTATGTTGTAGATTACCTATTGTATCAATATTTTTATTTAACCATTCTAACTAGATTTATGATGTAGATATTCTTGATGTTGAAATTTATCATTAATGTATTGAATGGATTATTGCATGTACTAATAGATATTCTAAATATTACTGAATCAATACTCGTTTTAACGAAATTTAAGATGTAGATATCTTGATATTACTAGTCATCATGAATGTATTGAATGGATTAACAATAATGTAACAATAAATGTTCCAAATATTACTGTAACAATCCTTTTTTTTTAACTTTTTTACAATATGTACAATATGTCTGTTTTTATTATAATATAAATAAATTCATATTATGTACCTGTTAGTGTTTCTTTTATGTACTGAGTCAAATATTTATTAAGTTCGAACTACTGAAAATATAATTAATAATTCAGAATGAATAGACTTGAAGTATACTCACACAGATTTCGAAATTTTTTTGCAAACTCCTTGTTAAGGGATACTAATTCAAAGGTAAAGATGTTTACTCATCCATTTTTTACAAATACAAGTTTACACTACTTTTGTACCCATCAGGGATGGCTTTAAAAATTTCCCTATGTTTACAAAGCTATAGAAAAAAAATTGATTACTGAAGATAGTGTGTTGAGGAAAAAACTATGATATTTCGTATCATCCCTGTAGGTACGTGGCATTTAGGAAGAGAATGTGACAACAAATCTCACTGAGTTTCAATCGATCAAGATTAATGGAACATTCTAGTTATTTTAAGTATTTTTGAGTTTCAATCGATCAAGATTAATGGAACAAAATAGTTTTCAAAAGGGGAGAAAATCTGGGAACAAAAGATAATATGCTATAAATTCGTATAAATCTTTGTTTTGGCATTTTAAAAGTTGGCTCAAACCTCTCATAAGATCTCGTGTCATCGTCTTGAGATATTCAAGGTTGAAAAAATCGGTTTTTCGTAAATATATCGCTTCCTATGCTTTAAATGATATTTGCATTTATTATAGAAGTTGTAGAGCATGAAATTCTCTAAAAATTCTGTTGCAATTAGTTTTTTATACATTTAACCGTTTTTGAGATAGAGTGCGGAGCGCTCAGTCTTACATGTCATAACGCAAAGTCAACCGTAAATCCTATAACATAGTACGGCTTATAAAGTTAATTATTCACTTATTCTTTAGTGCAGCAGCTCATCAACATATAAATCGTGTCTACTACTAGATTCAAACTTGGTTATGGAACGATTTAGAACCCCAGGAATGGGGTTGGGTACTACAAAATGAAATGCTGGAACCGACAACTTCGCCCTCTTTCTCAAAAACGGTTGAACGTATGAAAAATTGCTTCAAACAAAATTTGTAGAGAATTTTATGCTCTACATAATGAATGCAAATATCATTGGGAGCATAGGAAGTGAGATATTTACGAAAAACCAATTTTTGCGACATTTGACCTTGAATATTTCAAGACGCGGACACGAGATCTTATGAGAGGTTTGAAAAACCAAAACAAAGGTTTATAGCTTATTATCTTTCATTCCGAGGTGAAACCCCTTACGTGACTGGATTAGATAGGCTTATTTTACTGTCAGAAGAAATTAATGTTATCGACGACAAAGTCGTTAAAGAATTATATTAGAGCAAAGTAGAAGAAAAATAAAAACGACAAATGATAATGGTACAGACTGATAAGAATTTGTATAAGTTGAATAAATAAGATAAGTAAGATTGATAACAGGGTTTGATGTTGAGAAAGATTTTCATATTTAGAAGACGGGTAGGATCTATATGTGATTGTTTGAAGATAGGTTGTAATGTATAAGTTTGCGAGTGACAAAAAGTTTCATGTGAAATGCAAAGTGAGGTGCTTAGAGTGGAAGAAACGCTTGATTGTACCTGCAAGTTGCTTATATATATGTATATATATATATATATAAATAAATACAGTAAAATTACTTACGATAAAAAATTAAATTGGAAAATCAAGTTTTATTGTTTATATAAACAAATTACATGCAACATTTTGTTCAAATAAACTGTCTGCAACATTATATTGCTAAACGTTTTATGATGCTTGATAACTATATTCAAAAAGTCTTTGGATCTCCATTCCTAGTTGAACCTGGCAATAATATGGATGCTTTTTCCTCAACGATAGCCGATCATTATCGATAATCAAGTAACTGCATTCATGAACGAATTCAATGACAGGTTTCTTTTTACCTATAAAAAACAGTGTATTAAGACACTACTTACACAATTATCGACTACTAACCTATGAAAGGGCACTTGATTTCCAGTAGTTTCACAGGTAGTCCATTTTTAACAATTCCTCTGAGGAATAAGCCAGCCATGGCTGCTCTTTACAAATGTTCACAACAATTTCTTTGACGTAACTATTCCTCAAAGCATATGAGGCTCTTGCCTCTGATTCAGTATTGATCCCATGCCTGGTGGACCTATTAAAAAAAATGAATTGGGGTTTCCAAACAAGATTTTTCAAATATCACTCACAAATGACCAAGAAAATTGTAGGTGTTATTCAGAGTTAGATTGAAATTGCTGAATATAACAAATGGACTTACTTATTTGTGAATCCTTTGGGCCAAAAATATTTTACTGCTTTTGAATGCCAATCACCTCCTTTATAACCATTGCATTATTAAGTCCGCCGCTTTCCAAACAGAGGGCAAATAGTTCGAGACTTTGAGGACTTTTTTCTGTAATGCCACACATGACAATGTGGCCAGCGTTCAAAACTGCCTGTCCTTCATTGATGCATCGTGAGTTTGGAGTAGCCTCCAAATACATGAACAACTTGTCTATTCCTAGGTAGAAATTCATGTTAATGTATCTAAAAAATATATAATATCAGTAAATAAGATTGTAATTGATCAGTTAAATACCTGGAAAACTCGAAAGAAAATGAATATCAAAGTCAATCCACCAAAACTTCAGAACAAATCTAAAACCCAAAATGAACAGGTTAGGAAAATTGAATATTTCAACAAATAAGGGTATTGTCACGTCTTCAATCGCACAAATAGATCTCTATTAAACGTTTCTCAGTCACAATATATTATCCACCACTTCACTAAAAAGTTCTAAATGTTATTAAACGCACAAATAAAAATGTAAACACAAAATTCCAATATTACTGAAGCCTGTATAATGCCGCCATTTGTAGAAAACGGTGGTGCCCTCATCGGTCGATTTCCTTCCCAATAGAACCGTTGATCCTTGACATTTTGGAAGATAATCCAGTTGAATTCGGCAATTTGGAAATAACATTCCAACAGGATGGTGCTCCTCCACACTATTACGGTGCAGTAAGACGGTATTTGGATGAGGAGTATCGTGGTAGATGGATTGGACGACGAGGTTCAACGGAATTGCCAGCTCGATCACCGGACCTCACACTTTTGGATTTTTTTCTGTGGGGGTACCTTAAATCGAAGGTTCACGCCACTGAACCTGACAATATTGACGTTTTAAAACAACGTATTGTTGCAGAATGTGAGGCTGTTTCCGCAGACACATTTGCAAAAGTACGAGAAGAGTTTAAAAATAGAATATTTCACTGTCAGGAAGTAAATGGAGGTCACTTCGAGCAATTTCTTTGAGTAGATACTGATTCTTAAATCTGTAATTAATATCATACTGAATGGAACTTAAATTTTAATGTTTACTAATGAGCCATTAAAACTGCCATAAACACAAACAAAATTAGTATCATTGAATAGTTTTTTTCGATTATTGGTCACAATGGCCTTGTGACGTCATCTTTGACGATTTCGTCATCTATTATCACTAGTAGGGAAGTTTACAACTTAATATTCAGTTTCCAAATTTCACTTGTTTATGTATAAGCGTTCCAAAAATAAGAGGGGGGATGGGACTTTTGAGAAGCACTGTATACAGGGTTAATTAAAAGGTTGTTTTACAAATCTAGTTTTAAAACACTCTGTGGAATAATTTCGTAGCCAAATTCTTTCAAAATACCAATTTTTGTTAAGAACCATTCCTTTCCTAATTTTTTTTTTGTTCATGTCTTTAGGTGCACTGATTCATTTTTAAGAGCGAACAGTTTACTTTAAGAAATTCGCTCTTCCATCAAAAATGTAGTCGAACATTTTAGACAAACTGGCAGAAATAAGCGTAGGTCAGGTAATGGCAGAAAATGGAAAACTACTGCTTTTGATGACAGACTTCTCCACGTTATAATTCTGCGGGATCGTCATTTAACATCAGCAGTCAAGAAATCAACTTCGAGAGGTCCGAGGTACAAATGTTAGTGTGTGGACAGTTCGCCGAAGATTGAAGGAGTTTGGTTTGAAAGCTTACAGACCAGCAACTGGACCCAAATAGCTTCGGTGTCACCGAGTAGCTAGACTGCAATTTGCCACTGAACATTTACATTGGAACTTATGGCAATGGAACAATGTTCTTTTTACTAACGAATCCAGATTCAGCTTACATTCTCCAGATGGACGGAAAAGAGTATGGAGAAGGAACCGGAAAAAGATTTGCACGTTCAGCAGCGTTGCCGTTCCTACAGATTTTTTGGTATATCTACCGATTTTCACCTGCGTCTACAGATCTACAGATTTGCAATCAATTTCTACAGATTTTTGTACAACTGGAAACAATTAAGTTACATTCTATTGATTGAAACATCAACCTATTTTTAATCTTTTCTGATATTAATGTTCCATGAAATAGTGACACTAAACATTTGAAAATAGAACACCAAGTAAGTGTTCTTTGCACTTGGTGTTTTATGGCTAAAGTTTATTGGCCTAACATTCGACATTTATCTTCTGTCGGTTGTCTCATGCAATCTGAGACGTCTCAAATTTACAGAATCAAGCCATTATGAATTGTTATATAATAGATCACTGAGAAATTCTGATATTCTGAAAGAACTTAAACAAAATTAGAACAGTTTTTGGTGGAAGTAGGAGTAATTAAAAGAGCTGATGATACTCTTGCTTATCCTAAGTTGAGTATTTTAATGTTGAAGCTCCTCTCACTGCCTCATTCCAGTGCTTATTGTGAACGGATTTTTTCTGTTGTTAACTCCTATTGGTATAACGCGGTCAAAGCAAATTATTGGGAAACTATTGTTGTTCTGACTTTGATATAAGTGCATCAATGTTGGGAAAGTGTAAATCATAATATGGACTTCAAATGATTCTAGGTAAATATCTAGTTACATCACACATGCACTCCGAATATGGGGAAAACACTTTTCTTACGTGTTTTTGCCTCCTGAACACGAATCCGGAAGAAAAATGCGGCGGTCTCATACTGTTTCAGAGTTACATCGCTTTTTCCGAAATAAATTTCAAGCACCGTTTTCTCGCACAAAACTCACTCAAAATGCCTCCTTCTTTTTACCAGCATAAACAATACACCCTAAATCACTTATTTTCGGCACAACTTTGCACAAAATATCGTCGTTTTATCGAAAAAATCCTCCTTCTTACACAGTTGCAAATGAACAATTCTAATTCCTTTGACAGATGACATTTATTAACTTTTTTAATTTTTCATGTTGGTAATAAATGAATCGACTGTGTAAGAAGGAGGATCTTTTTCGATAAAAACGACGATATTTTGTGCAAAGTAGCCAAATAAGTGATTTAGGTATGTTATGCTGTAAAGAAGGAGGCATTATGAGTTTGTCGAAACTGCTGAAATTATTTCGAAAAAAGCGATGTAACTCTGAAACGTAGAACCCTTTCTTCATCTGTTCAGGAAAAACACGTAAATGTTTCTCCATATTCGGAGTGCATATGATATACTGATATTACCTGATTCTATTCTATTTTATTATAATAATATATGATACATTTATTTACTCTATAGGGAAATATTACAGAGAGGTTTTTGAACCCCTTGGTTTATGTATTTCTTTTGCCTAACATTTGTACCTGTTTGTTGATCTCAAGATTTGTGTTTTATTGTTTTTGAATGAAGTTTTAGTTTGGTTTTTCAGTTTCTCGCTCCTTTCCTTTTCAGTCTGAATGCTTCACGATTGCCACATAGCCACAATAAATTTTTGAACTATAATGCATTTCACAATCACAAATCATTCGATCTTGGTAATTTTATTTGTACTGAACTCAATCCCATTCGTCGAATATCTTCCCCTCCCCTCTCTCTCTCTCTGAAACATGTATTAAAGTACGTGCCATTCTACCGATAAATATTTCACCTCGACGACAACACTGACGTTCAGTCCCCGTCTGAGCTATGGAGGAGATTCAGTAATGGTTTGGGCAGGAATAACCCGGTAGTCCTGCACTGAGTCGGTGGTCATGGATGAATTTTTGAGGAGATATTAAGCAATTACGTTGTACCTTTTAGTGGATTTATCGGCGATGGCTTTATTCTAATGCAGGATAATACGCGACCATATACAGCAATGTGTGTTAAGTAGATATGCTAATTTCTACTATGTAACACAATTCCTCCCGGTATTAACAAAATGTGGCCAGCATGTTTGCCTGATCTCAACCTCATGGAGCATGTATGGGACATGCTTGGTAGGCGAGTCAGAGATCGCGAAGTAGCTCCGTTTAGCCCTTCAGCAGGAATGGCAAAATATTCCTCAAGATGCTATTCGTAACCTTATTGACAGTATGAACCGACGTATGCAGGCAATTGTAAGAGCTAGAGGTGGTAATACAAAATATAAAGCTGAATTTGTTGTAAAAATTACGTTTCTTTATGTTAGTTATGTTACAGTTGAATTGGTTTGTTTTTAAGTTTGCTTTTAAAGTTGAATTGAAGTTTGCAAATACATTTTCTTATTTTTTTCTTTTTGAGTAAGTTGCAATAATTGTTATTAGAACTAAATAATATATTGTCGCCTTTTCATTGCTAGATTCATAAACTTAGCTGACAAACTGACATTAGGGCACAACGAGCAAAGCCACCTCGTCAAAAAATTACATTTCTTAAATTAAACTGTTGGTGACAAGTTCATTTCGCTCTTAAAAACGAACCAGTGCACTTATAGACACGAACCAACAAAATGTAGGAAAGGAATGGTTCTTAATAAAAATTGGTATTTAGAAACAATTTTGCTACGAAATTATTCCACAGAGTGTTTTAAAATTAGGGCTGTACAACAACATTTTAATTAACCCTGTATAATGACTAATTTGCCAGCATTTAACAAAGGACTGGATATGCAAGTTAAAATTAGCCATTTTATCTACTGTTTGCTAAAATTATGAAAATTGAACTAAAAATAAAAAAAAATATGAGACCTCAAATGTTATCAAACATTAACTTGTTGCGTTTTTTTTGCATGTGAGTGTAGGAAAAATGTATAGTTGAATTCACTACTCAATATACCACATAGAAGCATATTAGTATTTCTCAATACGAATTGTGTTGATATTTATATATTTACTAAACCAGGCTATATTTGGCTGTTATGATCGGTGCTACAAATGATTCGTATTTTCCTTTTTCTGCACCACTGACCTAAGTGCTCAGCATGATGCACCGAAATTACCGTAAAGCTACTACGACTACGAAAGTGCCATGCTATCAGTTTAATGCCATCTAGCAGCTGTTGCGAATCTGCATTTCTTCTCGAGTTGCAGATAATTAATGGAAGGATATCGTGTTTCTTGAAACCAGTTATAACAAAAGTGTCAAATCTGCTATTAAATTTTATATATTCGCTTGCAATAAACCCCGAATCAGAATTCTTATTTTTCAATTAGTTTCTGGTAGTGAGTAATGAGAAATATATATATATATATATATATATATATATATATATATATATATATATATATATATATATAATATATTTTTTTTTCTTGTTTAATATATATATATATATTTTTTTTTTTGGAGTAAAAACTTCATTTATTGAGAATAATACATAGATATACAAATTAATTTAAAAATATAAAAGCGAAGTTTTTAATATAAAATAATCTCAAGATGATAATCTTGATTGAATGCCGGGACTCGAAGTGATGGCGCATTTGCTGTCTCAGTTGGAGGAAAACCCGGAAAAACCCACAACACCATCAGAATTCAGATCATCAACTTTCTCATAGAAAAGGACTCATGCTCCCTGGGAGAAAATACACTGGAGTCATAGAAGAGGTGCCAACAATTAGAATAAGGGTGTTTGCAATTTGCCGTATAGTGTCCATTGGAAATGCTGTCGCTATGATTAGATATGGCGTAGATATTATAAAGAGTATTCATTTCATCCTGAGCAGAATATTGGTCCAAATTCAAATTTTGTATGGGAAAATTAATCACATTGTCCAATTTACTGTCATCAGTCGATGAAACACGTTTTAAATGTATAACTGAAATTTTTGTAAATGTTTGTATACGAATCATCTTTTCGATTTCCCTTTTCATTCCACTTCCATTCAGTCGAACAGTATGGCCTCGCATCGTCAGTCAGTCTGCTCTTCTGTCAACAGTTCAATACATTGTGTTAAATTCACGACTTCGTTTGGCACGTCTGGGTTCAAAAGTAACGGAGCAGTAATTACGAAAAGTACATCTCAATATAGACTTCAGCTGACCGGCAAATGTATCCACAATTTTGGAATTATGAGTAGACAGATATCTTGTTCAAGAAATGGAAGCTTTCTGATTATCACTCATGATAACAAAATCTTTTGGTGATGGATGATTCTCTGCACTCGCCTTGTTTACATCTTCATATAAACCTACCAGAAGGTATCTTAGAAACTCTTCCGAATGCTGGGACGTTATGATCGAAGGAAGGAGCAATATTTCCGAATAGACGGACGAAATGTGAAGTATCCACCATTTTCCGAGAAGAATCAGGACTCTAGATATTTTCCATCAAAGATATAAAAGATTTCACTAGATCTCCTTTCATTCTTGATGTAGTAGTATTTAAATCCTCCATACAAAAACCATTCTTGAAAAATTCCAACAAAATCTTGGTGTTCGAAAGACACTGGATCATGCTATTCATAAAACAGGTATTTCCTACATTCTTCAATCCTCTTAGGCCAAATGTAGAAATGGAGTCTCTTGTTGTTATGGCATGCACACTTATGTTGAACGAAGAATCCATAGGTTCATTGTTCCTGTAATTCAAAGAAGGTGATAGAGAACCTGATATTGATTTTTGGAAGGTACTGAGTGATTATCTTTGATGGCTAATATGTATTTCGTAGGAAAATTGGGAGGATAAAATAATTCATCTACTGGATGCGATGGAGGAATTGTACTCATTACAGAAGAAGCATTGCCCCTTTGAATTGCTATACTCATTCATTGTATCAAAAATGACGTTAAACAATCTCCTTCCCATTTCATGAATAAAAGACAGAGATTCAGGGCAAAAGACACCAACAGTTTCGACAGCTATTGGATAAAAAAGATAATTATGTCCAAGATTTTGATATTTCTTTCTTTTCAATTTCTCGCTACAGCACCTGCGGACTGCACAAGTGAAGTCCCACACCACAGGTTTGCCACATTCCCAAGGTAGCAGCGTCATACCATCAGGACGTTCACCATCATCTTGGCCGATACCATAGATCGTGTAATGATATCATTGACTTGATAATGTATGGATAAATTTTGATAATATTGGGGTAATTCAGTTAAACGTTTCATAATATTGACGTGAACTCAAAATCAATTTTAATGACAACTCGCCTAATATACATGGTGGTTAAAACAAAAAAAAATATACATAACATAAGAAATTCCATAAACCAACACTCCCACTAATTTCTTGTTATATCTTGAATGCTGATCAAACCCAGTTTCAACCTCAAGTATTCCAACTTCGACTTTGCTAGAGGTTTCGTGAATATATCAGCAACTTGTTCATTGCTTTCAATATACTTGTTATCCATCAACTTCTGGTGATACTTTTCCCTTGTAAAATGGTACTTTATATCGACATGTTTCGTGCGCTTGTGAAAATCTTGATTTTTGATCAGTTTGATAGCACTCTCATTGTCGATATAAAGTGTACACGAACTTGTGTCGCCAATAAGAATATTTCTGTAAAGTCTGTCCAACCAAATCAAATCTTTCACAGCCGTTCTTGCAGCAATATACTCAGACTCAGTCGTGGAGAGAGCTAATGTGCTTTATCTCTTTGAGTTCCAACTTATTGCGCCTGATCCAAAATGGAAAATATAACCGGAGTTGAATGTCTATTATCAGCATCGCCTCCATAGTCTGCATCACTGAATCCTGTTATTTTCAATTCCGCAGACATCTCATATAGCAATCCCGTGTCTGATATTCCATTTAGATAGCGAAAAATTATTTTTACCATTCGCCAATGCTTGACTTTCTGACTTTCCAAATATTGGCTAACCTTAGAAACTGCGAAAGATATATCTGGACTGGTTCCTACTGGTTCAAACTCCCGACCGCTTCTCTATAGGGAACTCCCACTGCTTGATAATTTCCTTCATCATGCATAAAATCGGTTTGTATTGGCGTAGAAACAGTTTTTGAATTCGTTATACCAAATTTCTCCAATATGCGTTTGCAGTAGTTTTGTTGGTGAATAAATATCGAACCATTTGATTTTCTGACAATTTGTAGACCTAGGTAAAATTCCAAAGTTCCAAATTTCATTTCGAATTCACTATTGAGGAAATGTAAGACATTTTCTATATCATTTTTGTCCGATGCAGCTATAATTCCATCATCTACGAAAATGGGTAACCATCTTCAAAACCATAGGGTTGATCCCTATAGATCTCTTCTTGTAATTTTCCGTACAAAAATGCTGTTTTCACATCAAATTGGCATAAAACAAAATTTTTCTATACTGCAATTGCCAGTATCGCTCGAATTGATTCAAATTTCACTACCGGACTATACGTTTCTTCATAATCAATTCCGTACTTCTGGGCATATCCTTTAATAACCAGTCGGGCTTTGAATCTCTCTATTTTCCCATCAGCATTTTGTTTTACCTTGTATATCCATTTATTCAATATCGGTTTTTTTGTCAGTTGGTAGGTCTGTAAGAGTCCAGGTATCGTTAACTTCATGGGATTTCTGCCACTCTTTTCTGTCCCTGCTGACTATTGCTTCCTCGAATGAAATTGGCTCATTGTTTTCAGCTATAAGAGCAACAGCTTCCGCCAAATTTACAAATTTTTCCGGTGCAAGTATATTTTCCCTTTTTCTCAGATTATATGTTCCTGTTATTCCTTCTTCTACATTATTCTGGATCGCTTTTCGATTTTCATCGTTGTTAAAATATCCTGTGTGACTGCTTTCATTCTCTTGATAATTTTTCTGTCTCATGTCTGGGAATTGTTGTCCTTCATCTACTAATCTTATTTCTGGTGATTTTTTTATTATATTTTCCTTGGTTTTCATGATTTCATCTCCAAAGACAATATCTCTGCAGTTTTCAACTTGATTACTCCCAAACCAGATCCTATATACTTTAACGGTACTTGAGTATCCAATGAAAGTTCCTTTTCGACTTTTAACATCCCATTTTTGTCGCTTCTGTTTTGGAATATGAACAAATACAACGGTTCCTAAAACATGAAAAGAATTTATTTATTTGTTCATTATTCCACAGCTCATATGGTGTTTTACTCGAAACGGGACTGGGACCTGTTGTATTCAGAAGAAACACTGCTGTATTCGTTGCCTCTGCCCATAACTTTTTCGGGAGGTCCTTGGAATGAAGTAAAGTACGAGCCATCTCCACAACTGTTCTATTTTCTCGTTCAGCACATCCATTTTGCTCTGGCGTGTATGCCACAGTCTTCTGATGGGTCACTCCATAACTGTTCAGCAGTGATTCTGCTATCTTGTTGCAATATTCTCTGCCATTATCTGTACGGATGGTCTGTACTGGAAAACAATATTCTTCATGTACACTAAAAATTATTTTATTTTTGATTTTATCTCATCTTTCGTGCGGACGAAATACACTATTCTATAATGCTTGTAATCATCTTTAATAAGACGAAATATTTAGACCCTCCTAGCGAACTTTCCTCTATTGGACCACATACATTTGAATGAATGAGTTGTCCTATTCTGTTCGTTCTTCTTCGCATAGGGGTTTTGAATCGAATGTGGATGTAGGGAGGTTCGATTTCTTAAGAATTTTCTCAACTTGTAGCTGATTGATTACAGTAACATGAGCTTCATGGTGCTCTGAAGGAACACCTACTTCCAAGTTCAGTTTGAATAATTTGTTTATTTTGTTTGCTTCAATGATCTTTCAGGAATCGACATTTATTTTTATTTGACTCAAGAACCAATCCTTTATCTAAAGCTGAACTCACTGAGAATAGGTTGAGCTTGATACTTGGTATGAAGAGAACATTTTGGAGTTGTTTATTTGACCAACTACCATTTACCAATACTCTGACGTTTAGATTTCCCATTTCTACTGCCTCCATTAGCAATTTTAACGTTTTGCCTATTTTGAAAATCATGATAATCTACGAACCATTCTTGATGGGAGGTCATATGGTCCGTAGCACCTGAATCAAGATACCATATTGATTCTTCAGGAGAACTTGTTCGGTTGTCTCCAATTAATGCTTGAAAATCATCATGTCTTTCATTTGACGTGCTTGCAAGATGACTGTTTCCCGATACATTGGTCTTCTTATCTGCTTGTATCTTGAATCTGCATTCGTTTTTCCAGTGCCCCTCTTTCTTGCAGTAATGGCATTTACCTGGTTTTCTTGAACCCCGTATGAATTTGTTCATTTTTATTTTGCTCCCATTTTTATTTCTTCGCCCACCTCCAAAGAAAGCATCTTTTTCTGGTGTATTCGATTCCAATAGCTTAAATCTGCTTTATTCGAGTAATAGCCGAGAGGTTAGATCTGAAAGAGATTTCTTCTCTTCGCTGGTGGACTCCCAAGCACTGTGAAAATGGTTGAACTTCTCTGGCAAATTCATGAGTATTTTCGTTATCAGCATAGAATCTGATATTGTTTCGCCTAGCAGAACCAGTTTCTAACGGATGTTTTCCAATTTCGACAAATATGTGGATATGTCATCTTGGGACTGCAGTAGATGAATACCTGCTTCTGATTTCTGTTCGAATATTTGACACATACTTTTACTGGTTTCACAACTCATGATGTGGATCAGTTCGGTTCCTTCTATCGTGGAAACTATAATTCTTTGAGCTCTGCTGTCTGCTTTCGTCCATTTCTCCAGTTCTTTGACGGAAGTTGGTTTCTTGAATGCTCCCGTTACTACTTCCCATAAGTCGGAGGCCTTCAGATGAATCGTGATGAAAAATTTCCATTGACCCCAGTTACTGTCGTGCAATTTTTCTATTTTATTCAATTCAGATTCCATACTTGCACTCATTTACAATAAAGTAACTCAAAAGTTGATCAGTTCCTGACTGGGCCCATAACCTTTTGATAATATTGGGGTAATTCAGTTAAACGTTTCATAATATTGACGAGAACTCAAAATCAATTTTAATGACAACATGGTGGTTAAAACAAAAAAAAATATACATAACATAAGAAATTCCATAAACCAACAATAAATGATCTGCACTTTTATTACAGTTCAAATCACGAGTTCCTTTTTGGTTCACTTCACTACCACATATACATTTTTGAGGAATACAAATATCTAATCCTAGTCTCAGTCCAATGGATATCCTGAAAGGCTCGTCATCTGAAAGGGTTCCGAGAGAAGTCACAGGTAAAGCATTCAGCCAAGCTCCGGATTCTTTAATACTAACACCTTTCAGACGAGCCTTTTCTAATTCAGACTTGGACGAACCAAGTATATTTTCTGAGGTAATATTCAAAAGTGGAAGGTCCCAGGATTTCTGAATGTTTCTCGTAGTGGGTGGCAAATCTAAGTTGGTTTCTAAAAACCAACGAGAAACAGTTTCATCAAAAAACTTATCAGTCGTATCAGAAAAAGTAGAAGGGAAGCTAAGAAGGCAGGTAGAGCTAGGGAAGAAGCCTAACGGAGCCCCAGACCTCCAAGATTCACCGGAAGTATTGCCTGTAACCAAGAATCTTTATTAAAAGAATTATTAGTAACATTTTCCAATGTATGGCGCATTAAATCGTCAAAATCTTGAACCTCATTGGGACTTTTGCAAGATGGAGAACATGTATGTATACATCAATTTTGGTATAGCGAGGCAATTTCTCAAAAGAAAGAATGAGACGTGTGGAGAGTAACTGCAGAGAGTCCATTTTATTTCTAATATGTCCAGAAAGAGCATTAATAGAAAGGGGCGCAGCAAGAAGGCTGCAATCTAACTTTTCCAGAATTTTTATACCAGGGGCTAATGATTGGAATTTGGATTCAAAATCAGTTTTTGGGTCTAGTAGTGGAATTAGTTCGCACTTATTGAAATTAAGTTCAAGACCAATTTGGTTCGATAATCTTCCAAAACTGTATTGAAATCTCCAGCAATTGAGCCATCATCCAAATATGAATTCATATGACAAACTCTTTGTCAATTCTTCGATTGTGAAACAAAATAGTGCGGGTCCCAAAGGGTCACCTTGTTGAACACCTGTTTCAGAAGTTATTAACTGATCACCACAATTCAAATATGATGATGAGTTAAAACATTGATTCACAAAACGGTATATACCAGGAAGGTTATCTCTTACTTTCAGGAGCATGACATTCCTATCAATCATATTGAAGGCATTTTTGAAGTCGAGTTTCAAAAACACCTTGGATGCTGATTGGTGTATCTACGAGCTGAATGAGCAACTGCTTCACAACCTCCTGGCAATTGAACTAATACCTCCATCTTTTTTTTTTGGAGTGTACAGAGAGAACCACCAAAAAGTAAAGAACATATTTCTAAATTCACCTTGCCAGATAAAATTATATAAATTTGTGATTGAAGAAATTAAGTTTTTGACCAGCACTACCAGAGCTATGACTGATCATGTCTTATATATGGCTAGGTGTAAGGGGATCCAGACCACATGCAGAACCACTATTAAAAGATTTTATAGCTGCCACAACATCTTCTTCTGAAACTTGGAGAATTGAATAATTGGATAAATCTTGATTGATATCATAAAATTTCATTCTAGAGTCTGAACGGGGAGGTTTCAAATGGAGTGTATATATATATATATATATATATATATATATATATATATATGTTATGTTATGCCAGTTATAAGTTTTAAAAGGAAAAAAACCCACAAAAAGAATAACTTTTGAAGTCCTATGTATTTTATAAGCCTATGTATGATATGAATAGATAAAAATGTCCAAATTATATAACACAATCAATTTCATACACTGTCAGAATGATTACAATCCATAATTCTTCAAAAGACAACAAAAAGTCTAGATTTACAAAATTTTCCTGAATAAAATGTGATCTACAAATTTATAAATTCGAAACATACAGTATATGAAATTGTAGCTAACTAAAAGTAGCCAATGGTAGAACAGCAAACTTCTTGATGACGATAGCCAATCAGGGAATAGATGGTGATATGGAAAATTGTGAGAGAATAACAACGGGGTGATGTCATAAGCAATTATTATTGAAATTTGTACATAGTAATAAGAATGGGAAAATAGTTGTATATATAAATTATATAAGATGAACCCAAACAGTGAAAATGTGACAATTTAGTGCGCGAATTCAAAAATTTGAATCGGAGGAGAGGAACAAAAATGGTATCTAGGTGACAACAAACAAAGCCACAAGGGAGATCGAAAAGAAATTTACAAGGGAATGCCACGCAACATTTTGGGAGAAAGAAAAATGAAATAATTCCAACATTAGAAGAGAAAAACCAATATTACCTTGAATATACAACATATCCAACTGTCCAAAGCTGATTTCTGCATATGTATGGTTCCTGATTTATGGTATTGGAGTTCCTGATAGCGCTTGTAGTGAGAAGGGATCCAATTTCAGGGCATATCTTGAACACCGACATTTCCAGCCAGGTATAAAAACTTTAATAGTGCACATCCGGTCCTGAACAATTTCACAAATAACGTATCTCACATCTGGAGAACTTTATTTCACTTTATTTTGAACTATAACAGAAAACTTCACTCTCAAGGAAAAAGTGAGGTTGTGTCTATCCATCCATGATTTGATTTTTATGATTATCCGTGAATATTTGTAGATTCACATTAGAATAAGTTATTTCTCGTAGGCCAGGTAAAATGAAGTCTTCCTGAATAAAGGAAATAATTGCTTTTTGATACTTTGTTGTTTGTTTAATTACAATGATAAACAATCATACCGATGACCATTGAATAAATTGAAATTAGACAGCAGTGGTTAGTGGCTCTATTGCCTGAACCGGCTATCTGAGATAAGAGGCGTACCAACTGTTGCTTAGCTGTGGTGAGGAAAGTGATAACAATTGGCAGCAACGTGACGAGAGAACAGTGACGTTAGCTAGCAATTATTATTGCATCATACAAAATATATAATACAGGGTGAAAATATCTATCTATATCATATCAATTTGGCTCACAAAGAATAGCAAAAATTATTAGCAATTTTCATTATATAACAACAACTATTATTATTCAATTTATCAATTCATAACAAATTGGCACCCAAAGTGTGGGGCGAAATAATAACAAAATAATTTGTTAAATTATTATTACATAGCAATATATATATATATATATATATATATATATATATATATATATATATATACATATATATACAGTGTCCGCCAAAAAGCATGTACCATATGGAAAAAAAGTTTATTATCGGAGTATCGGAAAAAATATTCTGGGGAAAAGTTTGTGCATGTCCGATTACCTGAAAATCGATTTTGACACATGTCACGTGATCGCTAGTATGGCGGCAAATTGAAAAAATTGAAAAGTGGGGTAAGATGGGAAGATATCAAAAAAAATTATTTGAAAATGTTACTTAGAATTAAATTTTATGCAAGAGAAATCGTTTTATGGTATATATATATATATATATATCTCTTTTCGAACGTTCAATAAAAAATTTGAAGAAATTTCAGCTGCACAATGACGGATAGTGCTCAATATTTCGAAAAGGTCTAAATTTGTAAACAGTATTTTTTAAATAGCCACACAAGAAAATGTCACATGGGGTCAGATCAGGTGAACGTGGCGGCCAAGGAATTTCTGAAAACCTACCTATCCACTTTCCAGGAAAAGTGGTGACCAGCCAATTCCTTATTGCCAAAGTACTAGGGATGGGAGCCCCATCCTGTTGGAAATACATTTTTCGCCTTTCTTCTAACGTGAAATTGTCTAATTCATTGTAGATATCGTTCTTCAACAAATCCAAGTACGTTTCAGCATTCAAATTCCGACGAAAGAAAAATGATCCGATTATTCTGTCATTAAAAATCCCGCACCAAACATTCACTTTAAATAAATATTGATCACGGGCTTCTACTGCAAAATGTGGATTCTCATCCGACCACCATCTACAATTTTGAGATGAAACAACACCATTTCAAGTAAAAGTTGACTCATCACTAAATAAAATAAATTTCGTAAATGATATATTTTCTTCAATTTGTCCCTGCAGCCAAAAGGGAAAATACAAGCGTGGATCGTAGTCTCTCTCCTTAAGCGTGTGAATAAATGTTGGTTTATAAGCCTTAAATTTGTTTTTTTTGAGCAATCTTCGGATAGAAGTTGAAGATAAACCCAAATTCTCAGACAATTTACTAATTGATGTTCTTGGAGTTTCAACTACACTCTGTATAACTTCAAACACTGTTTCCTCAACAGTACCAGTGCCTATGTTGTTTTCTGAATAAGTTTTCCACGGACCCAGTATTTTTGAACTTGGAAACAATTCTTCCAACAGTTACATGTGAAATAATTTTATTGGTACGCCTCTCGTTGAAAATCGCTGCGGCTTCTCTATAGCTTTTGTAATTTTCTCCCACAATCAAAACAATTTCGATCTTTTCTTGCTGACTTAACTTTGACATAATCAACCAAAAACTTGCTGGTGTTATCAACGTCACTATGTATAAATATGGAGTTCTTACTTAGGCTTTTGTTGCAATAAGTTTACGTATTTTCTGTCAAATGAAATCCATGGCTATCTTGTGGAATATTAGTGAAATTTTGATGCAATACTCACTTAACCACTATTTTCAAGAGATCAAAATTTCATGTTCTGGTTCATTTCATACTCAAGAAAGCATGTTTGGTGTACTACATTTTGATTTTGTGGAAAAGAAGGAATTTTACTATGCTCTTCTTCTATTATAGAATCCTGATGTGATAAATAAGTAGGTAGGTATTTGTTTGAAAAGCACACGAAATAGTATTTTGGAAAGTGAATTTTGTGACATAATTGAGGAATATGTTCACGGACACCGTGTTGATCACCGAATGAACCTGATTTCATTTCAGTATGGTTTATTTTCGATGTTTATATTTGCCAATAAAATTGTGAAAATATTCAGAATGAAATAGTGAGTCAAATTTAAGAGACTATAATTTACATGTTTATGTGCGAAGTGAAACGCTCATCCACGATTATCATCGGAACTTGATTATAATCTGGAAAACACCATGTTTTTGGAGTGTCATGTCGTCACAATTGTCGTGGAATTCTGATATAACTGTTAGATACGAACCGATCTAACAGCAAATCCTATTTCTTAAATATAGTGCCCTCTGGTGAGGAGAAAATGAGGAAATTCTGTCAATACCATTGAAATGCAAATGTTTCACTATAGTCAAGCTATTCATAATTTTTTTTTTATATTTTTAATAAATGGGAAAATATCAAAAAATAGGTATTTTAAATTTTTCCGAATTATCTTTTGAAACTCCGTTTATGTGCATGAAATTCAATTCTAAGTAACTTTTTCAAATGACTTTTTTTGATATCTTGCCATCTTACCCCACTTTTCGCCTTTTCATAGCAATTTTTTTCTATTTGCCGCCATACTAGCGATCACGTGACATGTGTCAAAACCGAAGCGCCTGAACGACGTCGTTTAGGCGCTTTTAATGACAATTGACAAAACAACAAACCACAAAATATTGAAAGTTTTCTGTTAAAACAATGGTACAACAAAATTTAACACCGCCCCGAAATCCAACTAATGTTGGTAACAAAACACAAGCATGGTAAAACCAAGATTCAAATGTTTTTAATGTTTTTAATAAATTTTACTGAAGATGCCCCCGAACGAGGGCGAAACGTTTAAATAAATGTAATTTTTTTCTCATTTTAATACAATCGAATCTGAAACCCAAGAAAAACTCCAAAAATACAATCACCAAGATTCAAGAACCCACTATACCCAATATATATATATATATATATATATATATATATTAATCTGAAACCAAAATCCAGGAAAAATTTCTCCACTTACCAGATAAACTTTCGAAATGATATTCTGGGGACTATGATAGGCGAAGATATATCAAAATTTTTTGAAAGTCGAGGTTGGTGACGTCCTCAATAGGTTAAAGCGAATATCAGAACATAGAAACACATTCAACTTTTGCTACTCACCTCTTTACTGAAAAATGTTGTATTGCTAAAGAGTTTGAAATATTACTCAACCTTCTAGAAAGTTTGAAAAAAAGTCATAATATTTGCTTGATGACCTTTGTTAAATCTTTTTTACTGAAGATTAAACAATAATGAATATAATCCCCGTTCTATTAATCACCTATTGGAATATCCTTAATATTGTTAATTACATTCATATACTTACTACTACCTGCTTTGATTATTTAACATGATACATCGTGATTGTTGAGTTAGTAGTATCTCCATCTGAAGAAAGTACTGTATAGCAAAACACGTGTCGAGGTTTTGTAAAACCAATTTAGTGAAAATCATTTACTGAAGTGAGTGTCTTTTGTTTACTTTCAACAAATTATATCTTGAAACTATCTGCTACTTCTAAACTGTCTTTTTTTTCGGATGCTGGTCTCGTCGCCAGCTCCACCTCAGCCTCTTGGCCTTTTTGTTCCTTCCGGTTTTTACAGCACCCACTCCATAACTCTAGTCCCCTGTACTAGTCTGTACAGGTTCTTCACCGGTTGGCTGTTGTATTCTTCGGGGGTTAGCCTTGGCTGTCCGAATATTGCTCGTCTTTTGCGGTCTAGTGCTTCGCATTCTGACAATATGTGTTTGGCCGTTTCTGTCCCACTGCCACATTATCTGCAGGGAAGTTCTCTGTTGTATAGCCTTTGTGCAGGTGTCCTCTCATTGGGCTGTGACCAGTGAGAAGACCCGTTATTGTTCTAACTTGGTTCCTACTCATCTTGAGTAGTTCTTCAGTTCTTCGCTTCGACGATTCTTTAATAAAAGAATTCCTGTTGTGCATGAAAGGGGCTTCCTTCCAGCGCTCTCATCGTTTTCGTTTGACCCAGTATGCAGCGTCGGATGGCCGATTTTGTCACCCCGAGTGCGGGTTCTAGGCCAATATATAGAGTTGATGAGCCCGTCTTAGCTAATTCATCAGCTTTTTCGTTGCCCTTGATGCCACAGTGTCCTGGAACCCTCATCAAAGTTAGTTTGTAGTGTTCTTCTCGGCATTTCCATACCAGTCTTGATGTCACTTTTGAGTTCGTGAGAGCCTTCAGTGACGCCTGGCTGTCTGTGCATATTTTGATCCGTGCGTTGCGCACTTCCCTCATGTTACTTTCTCTCATGCATTGCAAGATTGCGTACATTTCCGGAATATGGAAGTATTTATTCCCAGTGGGAGTTTCTTCCCTCACTGTATATTCCACACCAGTTCCTTCCTTGGTCTTGGATCCGTCTGTGTACCAGATCCTCTCTCCAGGTTTGCTCTTGATGGTGTCATCTATTCATTCCCTTCGATCTTGCATAATCACCTCGAAGTTCGTGTAAAAAAGTATCTAGGAGTTGTGTGGTCCATTGGTTTCATTTCAAGAATGTTACCTCCCCCGTTATGCTGAGACAGGCAAGTCTTTGTACCTTGCTCAACTCAGTCGCGGCTATTTTTTGTGTTATCTTTGTCCACCATACCAAAGATGCTAGGTGTTTATGGGTTTCACCACAGTATTGTATGTCCAATACACCATGTTTTTCCGTGTTCTCGTCTGGCTATTATCAATGTCACCTCGGCTTTCTTCTTTAATTTTGCCAGTTGTTGGTTCCGGGTTAGTTTCGAGTCTAGGATTACTCCGAGATATTTAACTTCCCCCGACAGCTGGATGTTGGTCCCTTGGAGGGTTGGAGGTCCATGCCCTCTAGCTTCCTTCTTCGGGTAACAGCTACAATGGTCAATTTGGAGGGGCTGATATTTAAAACCTCTTCATTTATCCCTGTACTAACCAGATTTAGGGCCGTTTGCATACTCAACTGTGGTGTTGAATTTTCCTTGGACTATGATGACTATGTCGTCTGCGTACCCAAGTATTTTTTGTCCATTCCTTTCTAGTGTGATTAGCAGGTCCTCCACCACCAGGTTCCAGAGCAGTGGGGATATCTCTTATTACTTCTCAACCCTAATATTATCTCCCGAACATATACTGCATATTCTTCCAATCTACTAATATTATGAGATGTATGTTATATCAATTTCCTCCCTTATCCTGCCTATATAAAGTTCCTTCGAGAACCCCATGGGCTTTTGCTATACATGCGGAGCAAGCTTTCGTGGAGTCAAAAGTTAAAACAAAACTACTTTGTGTCATAACTAATCATTCTATATATAGTCCAGTATGTAGGGGTTTTTGCCCTACAAAAGGTGGGGTAGAAATTATTTTGATATATGTTATGATCTAAAATTCAAATTTTCAACCTTGGGGGGGTCGGCGCGATAATGACCTCGCATAATTCACCATTGTAGAATCCGTATATAACAGAGCACTTCAAACCACCTTTTCTGTAGCCACATGCCTCACCGCCTTCTTTTTGCTATTGCATGAAATAACATTCAATGAGGTACAGGTTTCTCCGACATTGTTACTGGAGTTAGCCTATTGGTACCAAATTTCCAGGCACAATCGGATGAATTTTTTTTGATTGGTGGTAGGTCCCAAATGCATGGTACCATGCAACGTCCTTCTTGGTTTGAAGAAGCTAGGTAGAATTTGATTTTTATTGTGCTTTTTATTATTTTGCGAAACGTTGATAGCGGACTTCTTCCTCCTCTTCCATGTTGCCACCATACAAAGCAACGAGAAAACGGGCTCTGGCATCTGCGATGTCTTCTGGTTTGGCATTCTGATCTTTGAAGATGTCAATGACGGAGTAGGAGATTTAAGCCGGTTCTGGCTCTCCCCCCACCACTATGACGTCACGTGTGACCTTGAATGGTTGCAGGTGTGCAATGTGTGTGTGTTTGACCTTGAGATTTGACTTTGAGATTTGTCATTGAGTTTTGACATGGGGTTTCGTCGACTTTGAGATTCGACTTCAGTTTTGACCTTGAGTTTGACCTTGAGATTCATAACATTAAGTTTTGACTTTGAGATTTGACCTTGAGTTTTGATGTTGGGATTGTTTCGGCAACCTTAAGATTTGATCTCGATGTTTGTTTGACCTTGACTAAAGTTGTGGTGTAGGCATACATATTCTGTGTAGTCATGACCTTCATGAATCCTTGTACTCTCCAAGCGAGGAGGGCGTTTGTCCTGTGAGAGAGCTAAGAGTGAACTGCGAGTATTGATGAGTGCGTTGAATATCAAGAGAATCTCCTCAAAATCCATACAGATTGCGCATCGCATCGGACTTGTTGTATGGTGGGGGTATTTCACTGAAATATTCCAGGAGAAGAGTATTTCGAATCAGTGTCTCCTCCAGTGAGCTATTGAAAACAAGTTGTTGAAATGTATTCGTGTGATTGTGGTAGAGCTTTCACCCGTAGTGATAATCTTCGTCGACATCAACGGGAAACTTGCCAGGAGGTCCTTCAGTGAAACGAGTTAAATTGAACAATGGCGATGACTCACCACCTGCACCACTCTATACATGTAATTGTTGTAATGTGACATTTCCATATTGTCAAGTCAACTCTCACAATAGAACACTCGCACACAGGACGAATTCATGTGTTCACTTGGGAGGTGGTGTACACCTCATTAAAAATGCATTCAAGTGTCGCATTTCCAGCTACAGAGTATCTAGTGAGAATATGTATACAGAGTATGCACCTTTTTCAACGATATCAAGCCCAAAGTACTCGAGATAATGGAAAAACATCAAACTACAACTCCATCAAGGTCAACATGGAAGTATTTGGAAGTTATGTCATTCAAACACAGGAATTGACAGATATAAAATCATTCAATTCTCCCAATCGTATAGCAGATCGATCAACTGATTTGAATGGATTATTTGATGCGTTTCGTGACATTATAATTGCCCAAAGTACGGAGTTTGAGGAGCGTGATTCAGGTTTGTAGTTATAATTGTTGCCAATGATGAAAGGTTTAATAAAAGTAATTTTTCAGGATGGAGTTGTGAAAAATTATGTTCCTTGAGGTGAACATAAACAAATACAGTCCACTTGGCGGATCATCATACATGAAACTTCCGAATTCATTGAGAGAAGAAAAGGTGTTGTCAACATAAAAATGAAGACCAATGCTGCTTTGCATGGGCAGTGACATCTGCATTATTCCACACTAATAATAATGTATCGGAGGTGTCATCCTATCCACATTATGAGACTGTCTTGAATGTAACAGGTATGGATTTTCCAGTAAAATTACGTGATATAAAAATGTTTGAGTATTTGAATGATATTTCAGTCAATGTTTATGGTTTGGAATCTAAGATTGAGAATAAGAGAGTCAAATATGAGGTGATTGGGCCCCTGCGATACTCTCAGAGAAACATAAGAAGACATGTCAAGTTATTGCTTATCACAGATGAGGTGGGAAATAGTCTTATTGTTGGA
>JAFIRS010005578.1:0-53842 GCA_018342105.1 Gonioctena quinquepunctata
TTCTTTGTGAAGTTGTTAAAGTATGGCATACATTTTGCTCCTGTAAACAATTCACATCACTTCATTGTGAGAATCGAAAAGTTGTACAGACTGGCAAAAAACGCAAGTTCTCAAAGCTAGAAAAAAATCTCCTGCACAAAATTGTTGAGAAGAATTTCAGTGATTCTCCGATTGCTTATTTGATATTGCTCCAAAAATGCTTTGCAAAACTTAAGTTCTCCCCAAAAAAATGTTTAAGTGATAGCCGAGGAATCCGTAAAGGCAGTCAGTTGTTAACAATTTCAAGAAATGTTCAAGAGGTACAAAGTACATCATCTGTTGACCTGGAAAATTACTTGAACATTGTTGGTGGAGAGTTCAGAATCAAATTCAGACGCCATTGAAGCTGATATAGCAGGTATTTCAGATATTTTCTACTCACTTCTATTTTTTTTTAATGTTTTCTTCTCATGAAATTTTATACACTTTTTTTGTATTAAAGGTCCAATAATAAACAAGGTCCATTCATTCGTTTGCACCATTTTTTTTTTTAATTATCGATATTTCAGTTCGTAAAAGCAAAAATTTGAAAAAATAAATATACATGAGCCTGTAACTTCGTTGTTATTGATGATATGAAAAAATTGACTGAACTTTTACTTTTGCTAAAAAATGCAAAAAACCGGAAATTTAAATTTTAAAGCTATATAACAAATCAAATATTGAACATAGAAATTCGACTGAATGGAATTTTTTGTACCAAATTTAATAATAAAAAAGGTCCATTCATTCGTTTTTTTTTTAATAATTTCATCACAGTTT
Source organism: Gonioctena quinquepunctata (assembly GCA_018342105.1). Lineage (NCBI taxonomy): Eukaryota > Metazoa > Arthropoda > Insecta > Coleoptera > Chrysomelidae > Gonioctena > Gonioctena quinquepunctata. The sequence goes on from JAFIRS010005578.1 coordinate 802, forward strand.
GCAGGACAAAAAACTAATAAAAAATCATGTTTCCCATGTTATTTAAACGGAAAAACTTTAAGTTCGATGGAGGACCTCTTAGAATTGGAATTTTGAGCTCCGCTTTCAACAGGAGCTTTGTTGGGACATCTTCTAAGATATTTTGGACTGAGAGCCAAAAAAAAATAAAAAATATATATATATATATATATATATATATATATATATATATATATATATATATATAGGCACAGGCATAGCTGGAAGGAACAACACAAAGAAAAACAGGGCAAAATACAAATTTCACGCTGATGAAGTCGCGGGTACCAGCTGGTTGACGAATAGAATAGTCAATAAATAGTTTCAGTAGTCCACAATGAAGTTTCTTCATATAACATATTAATAAAAAAAATGATTTTCAGTCATAGTTTGTTACATTTAGAGACGTTTTCAGTTTTTACTGAAAAATGGAATTTCTGAATAGAAGTTGCTTAAGTTTCAACTGCTCCTTGATGTTTCTATGTCAGTTTTAATTTGATTAGTGTAAACGTTAATTTCTGTTCAATATTCTGATTTCTTGCATTCGTTCAGGAATATAGCATCTTTGAACTCAATGGAGGTGTTAATTTGTTGAATTCATTGATTTGATAGGCACATCTGTAAAACAATATTTATAATTTGTATAATTTATTTTCACCTTCGACTCGTTATACGGTTTGGTGGTTATCGTTTCAATGTTTCTCAATTATCTTCAAGTTCTGTACAATTGTATACCCGCGTCGTAGTTAAAATTCATACAAAAGTAAATAACATTCAGTGCCTTTTTTTTGGAATAAGTGTCCTGCCCCAAAATCTGAATATTTTATTCCCAGCATAGTCAGACAATGAAATACCATTTGGATAATTCAACATGCCGATTTTCCAACCTGCAAATGGACGAGTAAATCTGTCAATATTTTCGCCACATTATGCATTCTGATTGGAGTTTTTGTTCGAATTCACCGGCTATAATGGCACGAACAGCTAGTTTTCGTCTGGATATATTTATATCCCACGTTCCATCGAATCCAGAGTGAGCCATTGCCCAAAGGGCCATTAGCATGTCAATGAAGAATATAATCGATAGTCTACTGATTCCAATTTATTCTGGAGTGGTGACCATTTTTATCCGATGCCTAATTTATTGTGCCTGGATCGGATACCTTGGCCATATATTTCTCTTTCACAATTGCCTTTCAGGATAACTTGATTCAATTGAGACTCTATTCTTTTAATTTATCGTTCGACAGAAACACTCTCATGATTTACGTTTTATCTTCACGGTGATGATTGTGGATTTCTGCTATCTTTATACGATATGGCGATTGGGGTGGTGGTGGAAAGAAGTTCCGCTTTCGGCTTCATTACAAGATATTTGATTAAACTCTGAAGTTATATATTAACTTATCTGTATATATACAGTGCGGCTTTTAATAGTTCTCCTCCTGTTAACCCTGTAAACGGTTCGACGTAGAACAATGAAAAAAAAGGTATTGTATGATATTACCAATTCTACTTTTTGAAATGAAAGACATTATAATTGCCCGATAACTAGCGCGGGGGGGCACATAAACTTCAAAATTGTAAATAGCATGGGTGGTCATGTGGCACATCGTTGAAAAGATAGTTAAATTGTCTTTCCGACCATCCATTTCCTCGATTTGTTTTTTCATAATGTGCATTTGAAATGTCAAGCAAAGTGCGGCGGCTTTTTATTGTCCCCTCCACGGTTGACCTTTGACGTAAAATAATGAAAAGAAAACGTATAGATGGCGCCCCCTCCCGCCATCAACTTGAAAATTTCAAATAGCATGGGGGGTTGTGTGGCTCATCGTTGAAAAAAAGACAATTTGATTTCCTTTCCAACAATCTTTTTTTTATTTCGTTCCAACTTTTTTTACAATAAGCCTTTGAAATGTCAAGTGTAACAAAAAAATATTATGTAGGATTTTTATTTATTGAGAATGAAGAAGCAAAACTGTTGTGAATCTGGGTCATCTTCTGTGAGTTGGTGTAACATTACCAACTTGTTTGGATGGAATTTGTGTTTCTTCAAATATTTCTTACTGTCGATGTTGATAAGTCAATCGTATTTGCTACAAGTGAGGAACTATGTTGAGGATTAACCACCATTTTGGCAATTACCGAAGCTCTCCTCCGAAATTGATTTTGGGCCAGCTCGAGTTATTGGATGATCAGGGAATGTTTCATTAAATATTCTCTCTGCTGCATGGTAGTCCCCACGGGACTCACCAAAAATGTAGAATGCTTCGGTTTTCTCTCCGATAGGACGTACACGAGCCATGATAATGATTCAAATTCAAAATAATACTGGTAGAAGTAAAATGAAACTCTTCTTTAAATACAAATGCGATAATACAAAGAGCAGGTTAGTAATGATATAATCATTGTTGCATTAAAAATTCCTAAACATCGACAAAATAATCCAATTTCATAATGGGCATTTCCAGGTTACTGTTTGACTATCAGTTTACTAAATCCGTTAAATGATACTCTCTATAATTATGGTCATTCAAAATAGATGAGTTTGGTATTATTTGGGCATAATCTCTTGGAAAGGCTATAAAAGGCTATCGAATAGCAAAACACTTGTCGTGGTTTTGTAAACCCAGTTTAGTGAAAACCATTTAGTGAATTTAGTGTCTTATGTTTACTTCAATATGGATTTTCCACAACTATCGGCCGCATCAATTAAAAAAAAATTGGACTACTGTATGGATTCAAAATTTCTACCTAATTAAGCTTCGAAACAAATTCGAAAATGAAAAATCTTTTGAGTAATGAATCTTCCTGTATTGACCGTATCCAGTGTTGCTCATCGCAGTGATTCCGTGGAACAACCATGGTTGAAACTATAATTGAATTACCTTTTCAACGGTGTGCAACTCGACCTCTATGCCTTTCGAAATTTTCAAGTTGTTATGCTTCCAGCGCCCTCTGTCGAGTAATTGTAATGTTTCTCTTCTCAAAAATAAGGATTGGTAATACCATTCAAAATATTTGTTGTCCCATTGTTTCATATGAAACAGTTCAAAAGTTATCGAGATAAGGGTACCATTCAGATCCGCACTCATGTTTGACATTACAAATGCACTTGTGTAAAAACAAATCAACGAAATGATAAAAACAATAGGATGCCTGGAAAGAGAATTGAACTATATTTTCAACGATGTTCCACATGACCCCTCATGCTATTTAAAATTTTGAAGTTGATGTGCCCCCCGCGTCATCTATCGGGCAATCACAATGTCTTTTGTTCCAGAAAGTAGTATGGGAGATATCATAGAATACTTTTTTTTTTCAATGTTCTACGTCGAACCGTTCAAAAGTTAACAGGAGGAGGGGGACTATAAAAAGCCGCACTGTATAATTAAATGTCCTGACTAAGATGCCCAAAAACCGTGGTGTATTCACTGATTCGATTTTGTTTAGAATTTTTGGGGGACAACAAATGAAAAACGTTACATTCTGCTTAGAACTTCATTAGTAGATGGCGCGGTTAAGGAATGTTTGTTGTTTGTGTCACGCAAAATTTCAAACTTCAAACCTATGAAATTATCTTTTTCTGTCAACATTACTTCATGCAAAAAATTGTGAATTGATCGTTTACAAAGATTATAGTTCTACGAACAAGATACCGCTCAGAACTCAGAACAGTTGGTGCGAAAATGAGATGAAATCCTCGAAACTTACTACAATGTTTACATCTGTCTGTCAAAAATAAGATTTTTCTTGAGGTCTACCTGGCGATTTTTTCAAAGTGATTTCTACTCAAATGGCCTTTTTCGGATCATGGAAACTTCGACGAAGGAATAAGAATGAGAAAAGGTAGGAGAGTGGACTGATGTCTCTAGATGATGAATTAACATGAAAATTGAGGGGATTGGAAAATGTCCATGATGACATTGTTCCATTAAACTTTCCGATACAAACTATTACTAAGCCATTCACTGCCCATCTCTGCCGGACTATTACCTCTCTAACAACCTTCTGACATGAACAAAATCAGAGAGTTCATTGTAGATATCATAAAATCTGTTGATGAAGTTGAGAAATCGATGAATCCTGGTGTGCGACAGTCTAGGCTGCTTCAAGCTGTCTTAGAATGACTTCGCCGGAAGAGGTGAGTACTACTAACAAAGATGAGGGGAGAAAAAAATAATGTAAATGATTTTCTTTTACTTTTCAGTAACACCCCGCATGAGATAATCGGAGAAGGAGGGCGATCTAAACCAAGCAGTTATTCGGAAGAACAAGGCCCACTCCCAAGATCGATAAGGCTAATGACTATGATTAGGATGATTATCACTTTCTAATAAACACATGAATTTCAAAAGTAAGCGTGGACTTTTCATTCTATGAAGATATATTGATTTTGGCTAGTGAATTCCGAAGCGTCCCATAGCTCTTTGGAAGAAAATATCCACTATATCTGTAATTTTCCAATACTTTTAGTCAGAAGACTGTCATCTCATGGAAAAAATTTTATACAAAATATATATAATATAAAAAATAAATATAAAAGTAATAATACAATTATTTGACTTGCTAGTTCCTAGATACATTACAATCACAAGTTGAAAAAAAAATTATTCCAATGGGCAAAGGTTCAGGGGAGATTCAAATTAATATATACATTTTACTAGTAGTGGAATAATATTAGATTTTAGCTTCAGAAAGTTAGGGGACTGCGGGAACTTTTTACTGTACATTAGTGATGATGTAAGGAACAACATATGAAAAGTTACCAACCATAAAGTATGTGCCTAATTAATTATTTAACAAATAAGTTGCCAAATTACATTGTATATTGATTTAAAAAAAAATTAATAAATAATGGTGCCACTTGCAAAAATGGAAAAATTGACATGGAAAAGGTACATAATTTTTTTTTTCAAAATAAAAACTGTAAGCTGCAGAATTTTTTTGCTAACGTGTGAAAAAAATGTGAGGCGGCGACTCTGAAGTGCAGCGCTGGAGGAGCACGTCGCCACGAGCGAAAATGGTCTCAAAATGGCAGCTGTTGAAAAACTTCGCAATATTTCATTTCCATACCCAATATCGGCAAACTATAAGTCGTTTGATAGAGCTTCACTATCTCACAAATTTTACCCGATTTTTTTTTCTCTTAGATGTACACATAAATAACAAATAGGTAGCTGTAAATTATCATTCATGAAATCTACCTTTACGACTGGCCACGCCATCGTTTTTTCAATGTCATATTCTGGTTCAGCGACCTCAAAAACCCCTATAGCATCAATTTGGCTGAAACTTTGCTAACAAAATTGTTTTTCATTGTTTAAACAATTAATAAACAAGCATGGCACGAATATAAGTTTATAACTTTTTTCTGCAAGCAATTTCTAAGTAATATCAGACGGTTTTTTTAAGGAATTTCCATGGAGTCCTCCAGGATTCCAAAATAATGCATGATTTTAAGCTATTTTTACTCCGCTATATGAAGGTAATTTGAGTTCTTGCGATAAGATAGTCGTGTTGTCTGCCAAAATAGTGTACACCTCTTAATTTGTCAAAAAGCTGAGAGGTTCTTTCACTCAGAAAGGATTTGAACCAATTAAAGCTTCGTCCTCTGAAGCTGTAGAGATGAAACTTACGTAACAGTCAAAAGCTTTAGATATGTCGCGAAACACTTCCTTCAGACTAGAATATAGATTTGTCAGAAAGCGAAAGAGATTGCATCTCCCGTACTTTTATTGGTTTGAAAGCACAATTAAGTAATTGTATGTAATGTACAGCACTTCATAAAATCATTATCCGCTCCATCATAAGATTTTTATCACGAGCAAACAGGGACAGAAATACATAAGTACCAACTCGGTGGAGCTGTATCAATAGAAAATTAGCCATACAAAATAAATTGGTACGATTCATAATTAGAATTATCTCGGAAACCTCACAAAATTCTATATAACCCAGGTTATATATATATATATATATATATATATATATATACTGACAATATATGATAACCCTGATAACACTGACGCCTAAGTACATGGAATAGTTTGTTCTAAAATATGTTACATCGATCGATTAACCTCAAAATATTTCACAACGAATTGACATAACCTTAAAGGCGACAAAAGCACAATCACAGAACGGATCAGGAGACACAAATCACAAAAACACCCTGTGTGGTATGAAATTGCAGTTTACTGAATTATGACAAGAAACGACATCGGCGCCATCTGAAACTCTAGATAACTCCCTTTATCAAGTGGGCTGTTGTCCCCCAGTTTGTCCCAATATTTTACAGGTATAAGTGAATACACCATGTTTTAAGACATCTTAGTCCTGACTAACTGCACGACCAACGCCCAGACCAAACCGCTGGACCCAAAGAGCGGAAATTTTGACAGCGTATTCCTATTGTCGTGAATTGGGGTTTGTTCACGACTAACTAGGTAGATTCTAACCCTTTAATGATTGAAAACACTTTGTTAAAAAATATAGAAAAATATTTATTAAAAGAACTACAAGAATTAAATGAATTGCACATGAAAAATGAAACAATGAATCCCTTCTAGTACCTAGTTATGAATTTCAAATGTATAGAGCAGATATTTTTTACTTACAGAAATATATGTCGACTAAAAAACCAAAAACCATAATCTTCAAATGGATAATAGGGCTTCTTATCCTTTCAACTCTCTAACTGACCCCATTACCCTTTTGGGCACGGCAGAAGCCCAACGTCGACTCCCCGATCAAACCATCAGTCGTCACTTTTAAAACCTCTTGTTTTTGTTTGTCACTAATTCGTGTTTTGGAGAATAACAACATTGTCACCCACTTGAAAATAATGCTCATTGTTTCACTCTACGGGGCTTTCGTTACATTTTTGACACTATGATGACATAGATAAGCAGTATTATACTCCAAAGGGGTGAAAAGAGGGTCGAGTACCGTTAGTTCCGAAGTTAGAGTCATGGAAATTGGTATTTGGGCTTTTCTTCTCTATTGAAGAAAAAAGTATTTCAGTGTCTTCGAAAATTCAACCCCTGAAGGATTGTGATGGGGGGTGAAAGTGTGTATGGGGCTTCCGTTAGTTTGTAAATTATGGTCATAAAAATTGGTATTTGAGGTGTTTGTTACAAATAAAAATACGGGTTTGGTGTTTTCAGAAATTCAACCCCTAATGGAGTGAAATTGGAGGGGTGGGAATTTCAATGAGGTTTCCGAAGTATTCAAGTAAGGGTCATGAAAATTGGTGTTTCGGCTCTCTGTTAGGAATGAATGAATCGTATCCAACGTTATTTGAAAATTCCGCCCCCAAAGGGGTGAAAAGAGTTACGAATTTGTATTAGTCATCACAATGTCAAATCAATTATGCCACCCGAACGAGCTAACAGCATAACGGAAAATGGGATAACGAGATAATGGGTTAACGCGTTAACGGAATAACGGAAAACGGGGATAGCGGGATAACGGGAAGCAAGCAAAGCTAGAGTCATATGCTAGATGGAACAACACAAAGAAAACATGGGGGAAAATCCACATTCTACGTGGATGAAGTTAGTTTTGTATTTCCAAAAATGCCCGAATAACAATTTATTACTGTATCGCAATTAAATTAAAGTAATCAATAATTCATTAGCTCAACAACAGATATCACAAATATAACCAGATGGCTAACAATTACAGCAAATAAAATAGAAAAAAACCCATAAAAGGTTGAACTTTGTGCATGGGTATGTTATTCTATGAGCCTCATCTAAATATAATAATATGTTTATCACAAGTTGAAATAAGATAGAACTGGTATTGCATATTTATAAAATCAGTTATGTACAGATTGTATAAAATATTTGGTTAGTATTGACAATAGAAGATTATTAAAATAAAGCGACTTAATATAATTAGTTATGAACAGTAGGTGCAAAATATTTAATGGAATATATATTGACAATAAAAGATTAGTGACTATGGGGATTCAAATAGAGTATGTTTTATATGAATACACTTGTTACAGGTGGGTATACAGGTGGTGCCCCATTGACAGATTAGCCTCTGTTTATGGACAACTCATGATGATGATGAAATAAGTATATGGTACCTTTGTTGATGTTGAATATTATATACAGTAGTTCACTTTATTTGTATTTCTTTTATTTATTTATATTTCTCTTTGAGAGGCTTTGGAGATTTGCTTGGGGGTTAGGTCTAAAAGCCATTGTTTTAGTTTCGTTTTATATAGGAAACAACTATTCATTGTTTTTATCTCATTTGGTATTTTTTGTAAATTATTGGACTCAAGTATGAGAGGAATCTTTGGTTTTTTGTAGTTCCAACGTTAGGTATTCTGGTTGTTTTATTTTTGAGTCGAGTGCTGATGATCTATTTGGGGAAGTTTATATTTGTGTTGGTGATGGTAAGATGCAATATTCAAAAGGTATAATTGTTGGACTGTGAATAGTTTAGATTGCTGGAAAAGTTTATCTGATGGAAATCTGTAGGTTTCTCTACATATTATTTTTATCAGCCATTTTTGTGTAACTTCTTCGTTTTTTATATAATTGTTTATTATTCCTCCCCAAACAAGTATTCCATAGTTTATGTGTGTTTGGGCTAGGCTTGCGTAAAGTGTTTTCGATTGTGCGGAATCGAACAACTTTTGGTATAGCTTAAATTTTGATATTAGTGATCTCAATTTATTTGTTATGTGTTCAGCTGTTCATTCCATCTGAGATTGTGGTCTATAATAAGTCCTAGATATTGTATATGTTTTTTCATACCAATCTCAGTGACTTTGCAATTGATATTAATTGTAATTCTATTATATGTGGGTAAGTTGTTGTTATATATTGAAAAGGGGATGAAGTGGGTTTTCGAAAAATGTACGCTTAGTAATCTACTGTCGAACCAATGGAATATAGTTACTAATTCTGTTTCGAAGGTAGATTTTTGGTTGTTCCACTCCTTGCCACGAAATAGAAGTGCAGTGTCGTCGGCAAAGCTGATAATATTCGCTTTTACATCTATATTAAAGAGATCTTCAATGTAAAGAACTGTTCCTTGTGGCACTCCGTACTCCATGACTTGATCTGAACTATTTGAATTATTGATTTTAACTCTTTGTTTTCTGTAGCTCGTAAGAAGTTTCAATGGTCCACTTCTGAAACCTATGTTTTCCAATACTCGCAATAATTTATGATGAAACTGTGTCAATAAAGACACATAATGAAGTTTTTTCTTCGTCCATTGCCTCATAAATATCTCTTGTCAAGTGGACCATTGCATCTTGTGTTGACATGGCCTGACGAAATCCGTATTAATTAATTGAGAGTCACTGATATTTTTGTAGGTATTCTTATTCTGAGAATGTTTTCAATTTTTTCCCTTCATTGCTTATTATAGAGATTGGTCTGTAATTAGTTTCTTCCGTTTTATCTCCAGATTTGTATAATGGTTTTATAACCGTGTGTTTTTTGGGGCATCTGTGAATATTCCCTAATGAATAGAGACGTTTATGATGAATGTAATCGGTCTCAATATTGAGTCTACGAATTTGATTAGTGTTTCGGATTTGATATTGTCTATTCCGGTTGCTCTTTTCGGTTTAAGTTTCAGAATTACTTCTCTGACTTCGTTTTCGCTGCACTCTTCGAGGTAGAATGAATGCAATGTGCCTTCCTGCATTTTCGGCATTTGCTAGGGTTTTTTCCTATTTTCATAAAATAATTGACAAAAAGGTCCGCTATTTCTTGGTCATTTGTAATAATATTACCATTTGTTGATTTATTTTGTTTTCTAGATTTTTGTTTTCAATAGTTTTCAATGAGTTCCATAGTTTTTTTGATCGTTTTATGTTTTTTATTTCATTCTTTAAAATATATTTTTGCTCTCTCGATCATTTCGTTGAGTTTCGGTATATTTTGAAGATTTTTGTGTTTTCATTGTTGGGTTCATTAGGCATTTTCTTATGAAGTTTGTTTTTGGTGTCTATTGACTTGATTAGTCCATCAGTGATCCTATCCTTTCGCTTTATCTGTTTTCTACTGATGTTAGTTTTCACAGTGCATTTTCTAGTTATTTCTGAGAATCTATCTATGAATTTTTTTGTGGCCATTCCGATATTCGAGTCTGTATACACTATTTGCCATGATTCTTTTTTTAGTTCGGAAAGTATCTTTTTTTCATTTGAATAATGTTTTTGGTGTCATGATTTGACTTTATTTTCAGGTTTTATATGTTCTAATTGGAGCGCGATAGGAAAATGGTCAGTGATGCATGAATGAATGAAAATTGGATGGATTGCTTCGAGTTTTAGTTCTGTTTTTGATCAATGCATGTCTTTGTGTTATTTTGTATTCTGGTATACTCGCTTATTGTTGGTATATTGCCGTACTCACTCGTGATGTTCAGATATTCAGTAGCGTAGTCCGTATTGTCTAAGATATCTACATTGATATCGCCTACGATTATTTTGACTTCTTTTTTTTTGTTGTTGGTTTTTGTGGTAGAGAAATGAGTTTAATGAATTATTGAACTCAAAAGGGCAAGTTGATGGTGACCTATATACTTTGCTTATTTCGAACTTTTTTCCATCAATTTCCGTTTTTATGATGATTGTTTTCAGATTTCCTATCTGTTTTATTCCCGATGTGAAATTTAGGGAATCTTTTATGTAGACCAAACAACAGTCATTTTGGTTCAGATCTCCTTTGTTATATACTACTTCATATCCAGGTAGGTTCAAATGAAATAAACTATCGAATTTCCATGTTTCTGTTAGAGCTATTATATCAAAATCGTACGTAAAATATTTCAGAGAAATTATGAGCTCATTAAAATTCTTAGCTACACTGCGTTTATTGGTATGAAATAGTTTAAAATCATAACTCCCACACCTGTTACTATTTTCTATTAGAAAATTATTGCTCTCTTGGTAGTTTTCAAATATATAATTTTTGATCCTACTAACAGTAAATTCATTGTATAAGAATCCATTTAAAATTATTACAACAATAGTGAATTGTTCAAAATATTTTCATTTTCTCCTATTTTTCAATTGAATACATATTGTAAAAAAATAAAGAAAAAAAATCACTTTACTTGGTATATTGCTGTTCTGTAATAACACGGCTGCTGGAAATTTAAGTGGAAATCGTTCTTTCCTTTTTATTTTTCTCCTTTTTCCCTTCTGTTTTATTTCCGTTTACACAACACTCGATTTCCCCTTCTTCTTTTTGATGTGCCTTCGCTGTGTACTCTTTGACTCCTAACTGTTTTTCTACTCCATTTAGAGTTGTCTCTTCTTGTTTTTTTATTTTGGTACCAGTGGTTTCTTTTGTGTCTGTAGGGATTATTTTTGTTTTGTCTGTCTTTTCTGTCTGGCGGTGATTTTCACTATTTGCTTGTGGTGTCTTTAGCGATAATAGTTGGGGACTGTCTTCGAGAAAGGTTTGGTTTGCCGTGGGAGTTGATGGTTCACTTACTGCTCTAACATTTGGGGTCGGAGAGTTTTTTAAGTCTTCCTGTTCTTGCTCCAAGTTTTTTAATTGTTCTACAGAGTAAACCTCGTTGTTCACTACTAGGGTTTGGCCACATATTTTAGCTAAATATCCTTTCGATCTGGCACTATTTAGGTGTTTCCTTAGGGTTTTTTTCCTTGTCTATCTTCGTAGCATAGATCTTGTACGAAGTGTATGTATGCTCTTCCCTTCAATATTTTTTTTTCAGACAAGAAACAAATTCAATTTTAATTGCACTGTTCTTATTGAAAACAAGTTATTCATTTCATTTATTGTTATTTCAATATCGAGCAGATCTTTGGTATTTCCCAAGACTGCAGTAATTCAATTCAATGATTATTTCATATACGGAGCGTTAGAAGCATCGCTTCTGTCGGCTGTCCCACGACACCTTACGATTTTTTTGCGCACGCTCCACAAAATGCCAACTTTGGATACTGAAGAGTCCGCATAGTGCCATTCTGAATGAACTAGTACTCAAAATCGGCATGGTAACACTTTGGCGAACTCTTTTTGTTTATCCAGAAAACGCAATAAACTATAGATTAGTTGATAGTTTTTGGTGATAGCACACGTTTTCTTGGAAATTGTCTCTTGGAATACTTAATTCGAGAACAATACACTAATATTCTAGGTATTTGACAAAAGCGTCATAGAAAAACAATCGCTTGCTACATTTTCACACAGCCTCCTTATACATTGTGGAAGTGGAGCTAGGTGCACGGGGCATAACCAATAAAAATATCTGTGTATTTCGAGCAAATAATTTAATTTTCACAGAATGCTTTCGACCTAGATGGTCATCTTCAGTGCCTGCCAGTGATATTTGTTGTTTTTTGTCAATTTTTTGGTTCGAATCTTCACTTACTCGTCAGGTTAGCACAGGAAGAATCAATGAAAAATAACGACACTCACAATGTAAAACGTATTAAAATTGTATATTAGTGAAACAGATTGAAGTTGTAGATACATCCAAGTTAAAAGAGATAAAATTTGAAATAAAACAAGTTTTTATTATTATTTAGGTAGCGCCAGGTTGTACTCAAACAAGCAGAAGAAATGCAGAAGAAGAATCGTCAATCTGTTTCATTCTGTGTTTCTGTGGTGACAGTCGATCGGAGCAGACTAACAGTTTCAGATATTAGGCAATCCAGCAATCTGTCAAAACGAAAGCGGTTGTTGGCACACATTGTTATTCATCATAAGCAACCATAGTGGTAAAAGTGGTTATTTTGTTATTTTCTGTGAGAATTTGAGTAGTTTTTTCAATTTTGGATTATAATTCGTGCTTCAACCAAAGGAAAATGCCCCTTACTTGCATTGTAGTTGATTGTGGGTCTCGTCACGACCAGGATAGATTCGGGTTTTACACGGTGCCTACAGTTTCAAATCATAAGTTTTTGACCAGTAAAAATGACTTATCGAGGCAGAGGAGAGCTTTATGGTTAGCTGCAATCAACCGAGGTATTTTAATTGAATTATTGGAATGAATATTTTCTTTAGGATTCAGGTGACTCGATAAATAAAAGAATTTAGAAATATGTTTTTCAATCTCAACCTTCCCTTTATAGATATTTCAGGCAATTGTCGAAAGACTCGATCAAGTTTTGTGAATGGTGTTGTAATATTAAAAAATTCGGAGTAAATTCATCAAAAGTAGAAATCGTAAATATCGTGATAGGTATTTTTCAAAATTATACTATATAAAGAATATTGATATATCTTGTATATCTTTTTTTCATAATCAAGAGTAATCTACTGAATCAGTGAATCAAAGAATAAACAAACATTTATTTATAGACAAAAACAACTAAAAATGCATAGTGAGAGATGAAGTTGTCATGAAATCAATCTCAAAACTAAATAAAAATATTATTCTTATCAAACACAAACAGTATGCAAGAGGCCAGTCGCCCAAAAAAAATTTCGACTGGATGTCATTGGCCACAGAGCTTCCAAATCTGTGCGTGATATTGCCTCTGATATAGCACCAAGTTGCTTCCATCCTTTGCAATTATGTACCAGACATCTGAAGATTTTTAATTTGCCTTTTGTGAATTCTTGACCTGACCTAGAAAGAACCATTATGAAAGTTGAGAAGTAATATTCTGAAATATCAAATCAATGTCTCTTATAATAAACAAATGTGGTAATAAACATAATAGATCAGATCAGAAGATATGATTGCCAGTTATGAATTATTATTCCTTCATAATAATTCACTTCGATGACTCAAGATTTGCTACTGTACATGTACCCATTGGAAAAGGCCTGCTGCCTGGGAAAAGACATATACTAGACTAACTAAAATAAATGAATGGTTCTGAATCTCTGAAAACCAAATACAAAATAATATCCATATTCGTAAAAGGAGGATCACCAATGCAGTCCAGAAATATTCAGAGTGAAATGATCTGAATCACTGATCAATCCCAACTTCATTTTATACTTGTAACAAATACATTGATACAAATGTAAACAGAAGACGGGGATGTATTTTCAAGCATACCGTTCTCCAATGCCTCCGCTTTTCAACAATAGTGTCCTCAGGTAATCACTCTCCATCTCAATATTATTAATGAACAATACAAGCTCCGAAAATAATCAAAAATACACCATTACTAGCCAAAAGAGCACTCTGTCAATTATGTTCTTATGGCGATTATCAGTTTGTGTGCCAACAACTGCCATATTGGGTCACGTGGTTTGAATTGCCTGATTACTTTTCTGACCTAACTTTTCAGATGTCAATAGAAAGTTAGGTTAGAAAAGTTACATCTGGAACTGTCAGTCTGCTCTGTTCGACGGTCAAGTCAGAAACACAGAACAAAACAAATTGACGATCCTTCTTATGGATTTCTTCTGCTTGTTTGAGTACAACCTGGCGCTATCATCTGTGATAAATAAGAACTTGTTTGATTCAAAATTGTATCTCGTTTAATTTGGATATATCTACAATTTTAATCTGTTTTACTTATATACAATTTCAATCTGTTTCACATTGTGAATGTCGTTATTATTTTTGTGCTAACCTGGCGAGTAAGTGTCACCTGAAGATTTCGAACCGAAATGTTCACAAAAAACAAATTTTTCCTATCCACTTAGTTTTCAGGAACGACTGAAGATGACCTTCTAGGTCGAAAGCGCTCTGCAAAATAGTATATTATGATACAAGTGTAAAAGTGAGCCTTTAAAGCACGCGCAACTAGTTGCAAGTGCTTTAAAGGCACTCGCAACTAGTTGCAAGTGCTTTAAAGGCACTTATACACGTGTATCATACGCTTTTTTTTATTATAACTGCATCATAACTTCAATAACAATGATGGAAGTGAATTTTAGATCAGGATAATATTCCTTATATTTTAATACATCTAATCAGGAATGTAATGGACATCTGATGTCACGTCTTATTGACATGGATATAGCAATTGTTTTTTACATGCTTATTTGACAGTTCATATGATTGATAATTTTGAAATGGTTGCGTATCAAGGACAACTCTCATCCGAAATTTTAAAGTTAGGCGAGAATGCTGAATCAAAATTAATACCAGAAAAATCCAGAAATTCGTATTATAGAGAATATGAAAAGTTAATGCTATGGATCGGGAAGAAACAGACTCAAATTGTTTTATATTTTTGATGTAATGTATATGTCAAATAAATAAAAAGTTAGACTTGTTTTTGTTACCTAGCAACTTTTAAAACACGGCGTGTTTTAATCTTGAGATTTCTCACGCTTTTTAGTTCTCAAAACAAAAATCATGATGCAGGTATGATAAAAAATAATTTATAAAAAACAATTACCTAAACGGTTTCTTCACATAAAGGATTCAATATAAAATTGAACCAGAGAAGGTAGACCTCAGGTGAAAAACAACTACTTTCCTGCAAATACCACGCAGAACGTTGAATGATATTCACCTGAAAATCCATGCATACTTCCATATAATATCAATGGACATTGAATGCAAATGTTTCTTTCTGATAAGCTCGATTATGTTTAATTTATGTCGTGTTCACCTAACAATCCGCATACCGGTTTCAGGCTTCTTGGCCCTCATCAGTACGGAGTAGTCAACCAGCCAAAGGTCCAAAGAACTCTGGCTGAAATGAGACACAACGTAAACAAACCATCATCGATCTTGTAACACCTATAGGTACGCCGGAAAAGATAAACTCTAACTGGCGGTACCTAGTGACAGAAAGAAACACTCCGAAAATCTCCCACCTCGATGGGTTTCTAAATAAAATATTCCTTCTCAGTAGGAGTGGCAAGCCCGTCTAGCATATAGTGAGAGATAAGTGCCATGTGAAGTGGAATGAATAGAAAAATCGAATTAAACGGTTTTCTTCACATAAAGGATTCAATATAAAATTGAACCAGAGAAAGGTAGACCTCAGGTGAAAACAAGTACTTTCCTGGCAAATACCGCAGAACGTTGATGATATTCACTTGAAAATCCATGCATACTTCCATATAATATCAATGGACATTGAATGCGAATGTTTCTTTCTGATAAGCTCGATTATGTTTAATTTATGTCGTGTTCACTAACAATCCGCATACCGGTTTCAGGCTTCTTGGCCCTCATCAGTACGGAGTAGTCAACCAGCCAAAGGTCCAAAGAACTCTGGCTGAAGTGAGACACAACTAAACAAACCATCATCGATCTTGTAACACCTATAGGTACGCCGGAAAGATAAACTTTTTAAATGGCGGTACCTAGTGACGAAAGAAACACTGCGAAAATCTCCCACCTCGATAGGTTTCTAAATAAAGATTCCTTCTCAGTAGAAGTGGCAAGCCCGTCTAGCATATAGTGAGAGATAAGTGCCATGTGAAGTGGAATGAATAGAAAAATCGAATTAAACGGTTTTCTTCACATAAAGGATTCAATATAAAATTGAACCAGAGAAAGGTAGACCTCAGGTGAAAAACAACTACTTTCCTGGCAAATACCTTCATTATTATCTTTTCCGGCGTACCTATAGGTGTTACAAGATCGATGATGGTTTGTTTACGTTGTGTCTCACTTCAGCCAGAGTTCTTTGGACCTTTGGCTGGTTGACTACTCCGTACTGATGAGGGCCAAGAAAGCCTGAAACCGGTATGCGGATTGTTAGGTGAACACGACATAAATTAAACATAATCGAGCTTATCAGAAAGAAACATTTGCATTCAATGTCCATTGATATTATATGGAAGTATGCATGGATTTTCAGGTGAATATCATTCAACGTTCTGCGTGGTATTTAAATTTTAATTATTCTTTCCGGAAAGTGTTGTTTTTTCACCTGAGGTCTACCTTTCTCTGGTTCAATTTTATATTGAATCCTTTATGTGAAGAAAACCGTTTAATTCGATTTTTCTATTCATTCCACTTCACATGGCACTTATCTCTCAAAAAATAATTTGTTGCACGAAATACCCAACTATTTTTATTCTTTATACATTACCATATGGATGACAATTTGGAGACCTGCAGAACATCACTTTCCAAAGACTCGTTCATCCAACGAACAGCGAGGCTTTGGAACTCATTGCCTAGGGAGGTGTTCCCCGAGGCATACAACCTCCAGAAATTTAAGAAGAACACCAACTCCTACCTTCTTTCCCTTGGTTCCCACGATGTTCTCTGAACATTACAGGATATCCCTTTTCGTGGGAACCAGAACATATAAAAAAAAATAATAATTCAAGATATCTTTTGATCAACTAGCGATTCTGAAGGAGGTCAAAAAATCACCCAAAAATTATAGAGCATATAAACATGAAAATTATAAAATGAATTTTGTGTGCATGTGTCTTCTGATTTTCATAGGAATTTTCTGAAATGAAATTTGGTATATAGTTTTCCCCACGAATTAACCAGACCTTCTATTTTCTTTTCTTGATTTCACTTAAAAAAAAGGTGGAAGAATATATTTTTTTGACTGCTGCAAATATTTTCGTCAATATGTATATAGAAGTCTCCAGTAATATTCCAAATATGTGCTTTTTCATATTTCCGGCAAGAATGAAATGAAAGAATCACAAAAACTTCATTTTCCGGAGAAGTCTATTGGCATTTATTAAAGTCTGATAAAGTAATTCATATGATAGTCAGAAAAAATAAAAGGAAACGGCGGGAAAATATGTGTGGCATTTCTGTTCTGTTTATTGAGAATTTAAAAAAAAATGTATGCAGCACGTACACAAATGGCTTTAGCAGACATCTTCAACATTCCGATTCGTCAGCTAAAGCCTCATTATGGGTACTTGGTACATAAACTATTATCAAATATTTTGTAGGTATTCAAAATGTGCTATAGGCTTTTTAGAATTGTCAAAATAACTATAAATACTTCTTTCATGTATTTGGTGTAGCAATCATCTTTTGAATCCTTAAATAATTAGCATTCAAACGGAAACACTTCAGTGTGATATTAGATGCTTCAAATATTATCAGTAGAGAGTGTTACGATTGATTTGTTTGAAAATATGAATAGAGTGTTCATAAAATCGCATGAAAAATCATCTGCGACTAGAAAACTAGCTTCAGTCACTATCTTCTATCGTTCAAGATAACCTCTTGTAGGGTATTCATGTTGAGAAGGAAAACGATTCAATTAAATATTTTTTTCTGGGAATTGAAAATTCCACTTTAAAATGAAGTAACTCTTGTGAGTATTCAACAGAAAACAACTACTTTCCCCGCTAAAGCCACGCTGGACATTGAACTACATCTGTAGATATTTCAAACGGACCTAACTGAAAGAAAAAACTGAAGTACAAATTTAACTTACTATTCCAGTCTTAATTAGGAACTCATATACCTAGTGGAATGATATAAAGAAAATGTTTTCCAAGGGAAGGGGCACTCACCAGTAATCATTTGTAACACATCAATATATCATATCCATGACAGTTACAATGTCAAAACAATCCCAAAGTGTCATTCCGAAGAAATATTCCTAACATTTCTCTCTCTTTGCAAAGTTAGTTCGCTTCTAGAAAATGTGTTTCCCATTTCTTCTGGTCTTCCTGATGATCGTGGAGGAATAGATTTTCGTCGACAAAATGTATTGAAGACTCAAGTGAATTCGATGCCCTTCTTGCATCAATGTAACAAATGGTTTATGGTGGTCTCCTTCTTGAAACGCATTTTTCTTATCTCACTCATCAATATGAGGGTCCTGATTAAGACTGGCATAGAAGTGAAATTTTTACTTGCAGATTTTCTTCTGAGTTAGGGTCCTTTCAAAATATCTATTAAATGTAGTTCAATGGCCAGCGTGGATTTAGCCGGGAAGTAGTTGTTTTCTGTTAGATATTCACAAGAATAACCTAATTTTACATCTCCCATAACATTACATCTCCCCCCTAAAACAAATATATACAGTTGTGACCCATTTAAAATGGAACCATCTCTGTAGAATACGCATTTTCAATCAATTCAATTATATTTACCATCACAAACCGTATCTTCACACAAATTTCATAACTTTGGTTTCATTTCCAAGGCCCCTATGGTTTTTTTTTTTTCTAAAACGGCAAAAGTGTATTGGTCAATTTTGTTCAAAATTTGACTACACCACTGGATTCGTAGTCGTTATGAATAAAACCATGAAATTTCATAGAAAATATTGGTTAACAACAGTTAAACTTTAATTTTGGAAACGAAGTATTTGATTATAATTTTTATTTAGATTATAGGGGGTATTTAAAATCCAGCATTGCCGATACAAAGTAGAACACCAGTGAACTTGTACATTGAAATCGAAGTCAATAGCTCATTCCGTTCTACGGTTATAACTCCTGAAAATATGGTAATGTGGCCATTTTTTAGTGGAAGCGATTTTGTAATAAAATCTGACTACGTCACTGGATTTGTAAATTATATTTCCTTAAAATCATTTATTCATTAGGTTATAAGTGGAATTGTGAACGGGACAGCCGTCGGGGTGAAAATGTAAATTTACTCGTTCCGCAAAGTGGAATTTCTTCTATTTCGTCCGATAATTGGTTATCAAATTCCAAAAAATTTGCCGTTCATGTTTCCATAAAAAAAATGGAACTATTCTATGTTATACCACATCAAACGTTAACTTTTTCGGAATATCGACTTTTACAATTTATGACCTAGTGCGGATTTTCAGTACCGAGCATTTTGCGATGATACTACACTATTGGTGTTGAAAGAAGCTTCATCACTAAACATTATGTGGTTCAAAAAATTTCTTGTATTCAGGTATTCGCCTTGTGCTCATAAACAAAATTCCATACGTTTCACTTCATCACCGTCCTTTGAAGTGTGAAGAAATTTAGGTTTAAATGCTTTCATTTTGTTTCGTTTCAGACATCGCCGAATATTCTCTCTCGGTAAGTTTAAATCCAAACTGGCGACTCGTAAGCTTCTGTTTGGGAGGTTTGTAAAATAATCTAAAACGGCACGATCGTTTAAATTTCTTCTTCGATGAATATTTTTCAAAATATGTTTGGTTACTGCACCAGTTTCATTGAATGTTTTGTTAATTTTGCTAACGGTGCTTCTGTCAATGGGAAGTCATGTCATGTCTGTGATTAAATATCCTAGCTACTTCTCTTTCACTATGGTAATTGTCCCCAGTAATTCTTAAAATTTCAATTCTTTCTTCTAATGATAATTGCAGAGCCATTATCAAATGAATATATCTAACAACTATTATTTTATTTATGATTAGCTGTCAAAATCACAGCCTACTATTGATTTAGTACAATACCTAATGTATTTGTTCAGCTATCCTCAAATTATTGATACCTTCTCTAAAAGCTTGTTTTAGATGAGTTTTGCAGAATTCAAAGGGCACAATTTTTGTCGTGCTTTCTGTTTTATTATTGAATAATTTTGATAATTTAAATCTTATTTGTGTGTATTTGGTTTTGAATTGAATTGAAGAATGTACTACTGCATATCTTGAAAATTAATTTCGAATTTTCCGTTATTTTTGAATATACTTATAATCTACACTTGAATAAATGATTTCAAGGGAATATAATTTACAAATTCAGTGGCGTAGTCAGATTTTTATTACAAAATCGCTTCCACCACAAATCGCTCAGATTACAATATTTTCAGGAGTTATAACTGTAAAACGTAATGAGCTATTGATTCCGGATTTCCACTGTACAAGTTCACTGGTGTTCTACTTTGTATCGGCAATGTTGCCACATTTTAAATATGTCTATAATCTAAATAAAAATTATAATCAAATAATTTGTTTCCAAAATTAAAGTTGTTGTAACTTCGTTGTTAACCAATATTTTTTTATGAAATTCTGATGGTTTTTATTTATAACGACTGTAGATCCAGCGGTGTAGTCAAATTTGAAAACAAAAATAACCCAATAAGCTTTTGCCGTTTTTGTACAAAGAAAAAAACCATAGAGTGCCTGGGAAATGAAACTAAAGTTATGAAAATTTTTGTCTGAACACAGTTTTTGATGCTCAATATAAAAAAGTTTTTTTTGAGATTGATTGAAAAATGCGTATTTTACAGGGGTGGTTCCATTTTGAATGAGTCACAGTGTATATACATATTGAAACAAATTGATCAAAATCGAAGCAATCAATCATGTGGAAATACAACACGACTTGTCACACAAAATCATTCAGGCAAGCTGGCTTGACTATTGGTCTACCAAATTTCGTCCTGGGACAATAATTGTCATCAGTCCTTTGCAAGCTATAATTTTCCTGTATTTTCGAGTCATTACATCAGCCTCTTTGACTCAACAACTCAGTTTTTTCAACAAATTCCCCAAAGCGTTCATTTTTAGTTAGTTCGTTTCACTCATTCTCCTCACTTCTTTGTTTTCCATGCTCACCCTTCCTTCCAACGAGCTCTCTGGAATCTGATCAAAATTATAAATATCATGTTTGCAACTTTGATGGATATCAATTTTTCGCAAAAATTTCCTATTCCTCAACTTCACTCGATTAGATTTACACAATTTAATTTGATAAGATTTGCGTCTCTTTTCATCCACTTTCAACACCACTCCACGTTCCCAATATTCATTGTCATTCGAAACCATGATTGAAGAAGACTCCATTCGAATCGAAAGTCGGGAAACTCTAGGATCCCAGTCTTCCTGAAACTGACACATAACCATCTCTTCTAATTTGGATTCCATATTTATCGATGGCTGCCATCAACGGCCCATTGATTCAGTGTACCGAAGCGGTCGTAAATGTGACATAAGTGCGTAATAAGAGCCGATATCCTGGCGGAGATAATCTCGAACGAAACCAGGGACTCATATAACCGTTCCCAACAGCCACACTTGCTTTTTGCGGTGGAAGCTGCGGCAAACGAGCAACTAATGGCACCGTTGCGCGTCTCAGTCGAAACACCGTCAGCCGCTAATGTGATATTTATGACTCTTTATCGGATACCAAGGGGTTTGAATACCCTTCGGGATATGTAATGCAGTTGTAATATCTTGAAGGGATTTTTATTTCTTGTTGTCATAGTTGAATGTTGAGGTGTGTTTATTGAAGACTACACTGAGAAAACAGTTTATTACTTTCTTTTAATGCTTACGATTGCAATGGACCTTTACATTTACGAAAAAAAAATTCCAAAATATAGGTCGATTGAATTTCATTTGAAACGTCCAATTGACTTAGAATGCCATCATATATTTTTTATTTCGAAAAGATATTGCGGTTGAAAGAGTACCCGTGACGTCACGTTCATCGAAAACTACCCCCTCCATAATCCACGTTCAGAAACACGCATTACTATTCTTGTCAAAAATATAGCTCACTGCTTGATATACACCATTAATATATACTTGAACTCTGTTTATTGATAGACTCATAAAAATAAATCTCATTTCAACAACGGGTTTCTTTATTTAAAACATTCAAAGTTTCTGAACGGGCCTTCCTTTTGATGAAGACCGATCATTGGCAACACCGCAAATGTTACAGACAGTTCCCATGAAAATAATATTGAGATTTGAGGTTAACCATCAATGTTTATTTTTATCAACTTATTAATTTCTTAATATCATAAACGATTTGGTGTGTTTATAATGAAACATAATGAAAGGTGGATTATGAGATGATTTACTCTTTTTATTTAACAAACATGACTTTTTTGAGTGCTGAAATGAAATGTGAAAACGGTAAGCAATTAGTGAGCAAAAATAAATATCGAGATCATTTCAACTGACTTATTCGCATCAAAAAAGTAAATCAACACATGTTATCTTTTTACAGATCTACCAGTGACTCCAGTGGTGATAATACTGTTGGCTACATACAGTTGAAACGCCAAGAAAACGTCTGCAATGTGAAAGCAAAGCTCACACCGTAACATAAAATCCACAATTTTTTTAATAATTGTTTGGTGCATGTAGACGAAGAAGCAATGTCCTAGAATGTCCGTGTTTAGACTGTTCGGCCTCTGAAGGTATGTGTATATTGAAAACTGGTATTTGAGCTTTTCTTTTTGAAATTCACCCCCTAAAGAGATCAAATGAAGGGTACATTTTTTTATGGGGTTTCGGTTAGTTTTTCAGTTACGGTCATGAACATTGGTGTTTTGGCTCTCTATTACAAATGAAGAATTCGTGTGTAACTTAACTTGAAAATTATTTTGCTGTAAAATCAATTATGGCACCCAAACGAGATAATGGGAAACGGGAAGCCACAGGCATTATATATAAATATATATATATATATATATATATATATATATATATATATATTAATATTTGATTTTGTTTTCATGTTGCAGCACATGCACAGAATATATCAAAGAACTGTGTAATCCCTGAGATCGCAAGCTCCTTTGATTGGCCCAGTGGAGCATTTGCCAATGAAGGTGAGGATTATTTTATTTAGTTATTTCAAGTTTGTCAAAATTACTCCTAATATATTGGGTTTAAAAATGATACTTTATATCAAAATTGAACATGGGATACTTCACAACCTCTGGTTATTTCATAAAAATATAAAGCGAAAATGTTTTTTTCTAATTTATATTTGAAGACCACTTTGATTTTTCATTAAAAAGTTATTGTTTATCCTTTGAAAAAAATATCAAGCTTTTTTTCATTAGTAGAAAATGAAGTCGTTCATAAAAGCATTTATTTCTAGGAAGAAATTAGCAATTATTTCGGCAAGTATTTTGCCATCTTCGGCTCTCAAAATATACATAAAAGATACAAGAGTGACCATTGTGAAAATTGATAGAAGAATTACCACAAAAATAAACATAACATCACTGATTTACACAAACATTGAAGTAAAAAGGTCAACTGATTAATATAACATAAGTTATCGACTGAATTAATGAGTTGACATTTTAAATCAATGTTTGTAAGTCTTATGATGTTATTTTGTACAATCTTCTACCAATTTTACGATATTACCTGTATCTTTCTATGTATTTAAGAACCTGAAATGGCAAAATACTTGCCGAAATGCTCTATTTCTTCCTAGAAATAATATCTATGGAGCAGACTGATTTTTCTACTAATTAATTAGAACTCCACCTGACATGGACTACTTTCATAATCTTTTTTTGTTTCATGTTCATCTAGCATCTGTACAGTTTACACAGAATGGATCAAGCAATGGATGAATTCTTCAAAATGAAGTGGGGATTTGCGCTTCTGTTGAACTTACCTTCATCCATTGGGGTATTCGCCGAATTATTTTTTCTGTGATTGTTTAGATATAATCAATCATAAATGCATTATACTGTGAATATATATGTAGGCTTTGTCTGTTTGTATTATAATATAAATAAATTCATATTCGGTACCTGTTAGTGTTTCCTTCATGTGATGAGTCAAATATTTAGTTTGAACTACTGAAAATATAATTAATAATTAAGAATGAATAGACTTGAAATATGTTCATACAAATTTCGTAAATTTTTTGCAAAATTATTTACTTATTTCACACCAATTCTTTGTTGAGGGATACTAATGCAAAGGTAAAGACGTTAACTCATCTATTTTTAACAAATACAGGCTTACATTTTCTATGGTAAAAATTTTCCCTATGGTTACAAAGCTTAAAAAAAAAAATCTGAAGATATTGGCATTCTGAAGAGAATGTGACAACAAACCTTTGAAAACTTTGACAAATACTGCACATTCTAGTTATTTAAAGTATTTTCGAATTTCAATCAATCAAAATAGAAGAAATGAATCTTATCGACAAAGTTGTTAAAGAATTCGTCCACCGTATGCTCCTGAAATAAAATTTAATTGTATTGTGCCATTTGGAGTAGCAGATATTAAAAAATTTACAGTATTGCATTTTCTCTATTCTGACCAAGTCATGGACAGACGAACAGGATCAGAGGGTTTCTCAATTTCCAGACAATTAATAATTGAATTAACTTTCTTATAGCGAGCTCTGAAAGGGATCGGCAAATTTCTTTCAATTTCAGATATGTCAGGCCAATATATAAGCTCTTGTAAACAATTTACCATCATAGGCACAGCTTTTGTGAAAATCTTGTGAACACTTGATTAACTCCAATCAAAGTCATCAGCGAATCGAGAGTATACATCCCCAAACCGTATCTTTTTTAAACTTATCAGAACATCCATATATTTAATTTCTTCAATTTTGGTAATGTATTTCACAATGTGGTAAACATTTTCAGAGAGCCCCAAATAAAATTACTCTTCTTTTCTATAAGTGCAATAGATAAGCGCTGGCGCTGCTGTCCTTCAATATTTTCACAATCAGGATCGGATGAAGACTGACTAGGAATATACTCAGAATTTTTTTTGGTGTTGTTATTTTGGTGAATCGGATAATGTACTAGCTTGGCTACTGCTAGGAGAAGAACTATTCGAAACTCTTGAGTAAATATTTCCCATGGATGTAATGTCACTCAACACAGTTCTACTAGCTGAAGGAGTGAGTTTTCATTTGGTTTGGGTTTCTTCATCGTTGGTAGGTCATGTACTTATAATGAAACATTATCAGACCAACGTCGTTTCAGGTTGATATGTGGACAGACATCTTTCTTGAACATAAATTTGGATCCCGTTGTTCTAGCATATTCCCAATTCATAGAATCTTCTTTCAGCTGGAACCAAAGAACAATATGTTTATAGGACTGGATATAAAATACAGTACTGATCGATGATTTTGCAAACTTGCATTGAGTGAAATTAAAGATCGTTCCTTGATGTACTCACCTGAAAATGTTCTGCACAAAACATATATTTCCGCTTTTACAAAAGTTTGATTCACTTTCACTGGTGTTCAGACGACCGGGCACATTGCACTTTTTAGACATTTTCATAGTTATTAAAATTAGAAAATAATTTCCGAAATTTTTCAATACCAAACATTCATGGAGAGCTTGTTCATTTGCAGCAGTTCTCTGCATATCTCGTGTCTCGTATCAGATATATGCAAGAAAAAGAGCTGAAGAGAGACAAACAAATGATAATATTCTATTCCGTGGAGCAAACGAACGAACCTATCAAAGTATCAAATAACAAATGTCATTACGTCACAATTCCATGATTCGCAACTCAAACAACGATGCCAAATCAACTTTTAGTGAACGTGACGTCACGAACCCACTTTTTCCCGTATTATAAAAAAACTACCCATTAGAAAAAAAAAAAACCCAAGTGATATTAGCACATATACTTTCTAATTACAGTGTTTTCTCATGGTGCATAAAAAGGTCCATTGTTGGACATGGAATAACTGAGGGAAGTTTACCAAGAATTGATTTGTTTGAAAATATGAACAGGATGTTCATGAAATCAGATGTGGGATAATCTGCGTTTGACAGATAAACTTTAGTCATCATTTTCCATCGTTAAAGATAACCCTGTGTTGAAAAGGAGAACATGCCAAGTTGAATATTGAATAGATGAATTGAAAAATCCACGATAAAAATGAAGTTATTTTTTGTAAATATCTAACAGAAAATATTTTATTAAAAAGAGCCTAGGCTGACACTTTACCTATTCACCATGTTTTTCATTAAGGCGTGTACCTTTCATTTTACTTTTACCATTAGTGTTGTATCCTATGGTGAATAAAGACGATTCATTATTATTATTATTCAATTTTCAACTGAAAATGTTCCCCTTTTCAACATGAATACCCCACAAGAAGTTATCTTGAACGATGGAAGATAGTGACTAAAGTTTATCTTTCAGTCACAGATTATCATATGAATATCCTGTTCATATTCTCAAACAAATCAATCTATTATCCCATGACAGTTTTGATGTCGATAAACATAATTCCAGAGTGTCACTCCAAAAGAAATGTTTCCAACATTTCTCCATCTTTGCAAACTGAGGTTACTTTTAGAAAATGTGTTTTTTATTTCTTCCGGTCTTCCTGATGATCGTGGAAGCGTGAAATAGATTTTAGTCGACAAAAATGTATTGAAGACCTAGTGAATGCGATGTCTCTTTTGCATTCTTGCACCAATGTTACAAATTATTTTCGGTAGAACTCTTTTTTGGAAAACATTCTTCTTTGCCTCATTCATCTGTATGATTCCTAATCAAGACTGAGATATGAAATCAAATAACTATCTGAATGAAAATGAAAATTTTCACTTTCAGATTTTTCCTTTGGACTTAGTGTCCTTTTTCAATATCTGTCAGATATAGCAATGTCCAGCGGAGCTTCGGCCAAGCATGTAGTCGTTTTCTGTTAGATATTTACATAAAATAACTTCATTTTTATCGCGGATTTTTCAATTAACAGAAACATATTTCTATTCAATATTCAACTGAGAATGTTTCCCTTTTACCATGAACTCATGATGTTTTAGTTGATTTCGAATAAATCATAACTTTATTTAATATGAGTTAAGGTAGTTCCGCCACGAGGCAGTTAAATAGGAAATTATTTTCGACGGAATGGAAAAAATTTCAAAGGACTTCCCGATTTGAAACGCAAAAAAAAATTTTACCTTAATTCCTTGATTATCATCGAGCTGAGGATACTTTTCTACAGTTTAACATTGAATCAGGCATGTTTATTGTTATCTAATAAGTATTCAAATATACTGAAGCTAGTAATCTCAAAAATCAATTTAAATTTTTTGAGATCATCCCGAATCAAAACCAACATGGAAATCCCACATAGAATGTATGTTAAACATATGCAACACATGTCTCAAGAAAATGGTGCTAAGCTGAGTTGAGGTAGCTCAGTTGTTTCATCGTTGCTATTTACGCTCCATATTGGTCTACGAGTGTTCTCTCAATGGTTCTGCCAGTAACAACTTGTTGAAACAGATCGATGAGTTTTAAAATATGGTTCTGCGGATTTGTCCTGGTGCAATGAGAACAACAATTGCCCTTTGCATGTGGAAACCATTGAACTCCCTCTGAAGTATCGAAGGATATACGAAATTTCTTACCAAATTATACACACAGAACTCTGACTTCTTTCACAATATATCTCCTACATAGTGCAGAGCCTTACTAATAAATACTAGAGACTGAAACATTCACCAACTTTATGTGTAGCCTTCCAGCAGTCCCAGCATATGTAAAGCCTCCCCTGTACACTATAGTTAGCTAGTAGCCAGAGCCAGTCAGAATGGATCTGTCTGAAGGAAACAGGTTCTTGAAAATAGCCCTCGGAACACCACATCCGGAAATAATCAACCTGTAACCACCGCGGTAACGAATAGTTGAAAACAGTCATGAACTTGATAAGCGCTGACACCTCAACACGTTTAATGCCATATGCATATAAAAGTATACAAGCAAGTTGGGTCCTGTACGCCGCGTGTATGATTTCGTATACAGTATCGGAAAACAGTTATCTGGGGTACGGACATAAATCTACACGGGCAACAAGGAACGCAATGATATGATAGTACCACATAAATAAGAGAGACGCACTGCTGTGCGCCCCTCCTGGTACCCCACCCGACACATTAACTGACCTCGTGGCAATGCTACACAGCGCACAACGAATCGACTCATTACTTGCCGAGCCTTGGTTGCGAAAACAAAAGACCGTGACAATTTATCACCTTTTGAAACATGCCGCCCATTTACACAACGGCAGAGAAAGTACAGATCGTTAAGTGGTACTTTGGGGGTAATTCTGTACAAGATACTAGAAATTTATCCATAGTGGCTTTTGCAGAGAGACCGGTACCTACGGAAGCGACTGTCTTTTCAATTACTAATTAATTTCGGAATTTCGGGTGTGTGGCAGCACATTGCAAAAAATGTTGTCCCACAAATCCACCACCGCATCCTAGACAAATACCCGAGAAACGGGAAATAAGAGAAACACAAGTGTGTGCATTAGCAGAAGCCGAAGAATCGTCCTTCTCAATTCATTGTAAACACAACCCATCCGTAGTACGTTATTGGTCTCGTAAAAATAAGCATTTGAGTATTGCTGTGCGGACACAGTACCAAAGAAAATCAAATGTGTGGACGGGACTTCTAGGCGATCACGTCATAGGCCCATTTTTTTATTGAAGGGAATTCAAATGCACCAAAATATTTGCAACTTTTGCAAAATCAAATTATTCCTGCAGTTCGCGCTCTTCCGATTGAATTTAACGACGTGTGGTTTCAACAAGATGGTTATCCTGCCCACAATGCAGGCACGGTGGTTACATTTTTGAATCAATTATTTCCCGATCGGTTTATTTGTACGCGAGGTACAATCAACTAGCCACCTTGATCACCAGATGTAGCACCTTTCGATGTTTATTGGGGCATGCTAAAATCGGAGGTATATCGGCGTTCGAACGTGCCTCCAATTTAGATGAATGATTTGTTCAAATTATCTGATGTGAAATTATCGTAAAAAATTCTTCTTCATTGCAGCGCACACATACTCCCGACTGCTGCTGGTATGATACTGACGTCACAGTTTATAGCTGAAGATACAGTTCGCTCACTTGGCGTCTGATGTCTGATTTGTATCCCTCGCGCATCGCGTGTTCTGTGTTACTGATACGGGCATTTTTCCGCGGCATGCGCGAGGGATACAAATCAGACGCCAAGTGAGCTAACTGTATCTTTAGCTATAAACTGTGCTGACGTCCTGAGCTAACCGCTCTGACTCTCCTATCTCTGTGTCGTTACGTCGATATCCCTTCCTCGAGCGAGTCGAGGAGAAATCGTAATGCTCTCTCAACATAAAGCAAGCTATTCTTTACGCTCTCATGAAACCACCATACCCAAGATAAATACTTTCTGATACTGTACACGAACAATAACTTGGTTCTGGCCGTGTGTATGCTACTATGGCACGCTTAGGATAGGTTTCTTATGGCGGAATGGTTGGCGTGGCGTGGAGTTACACGACTAGCAACTTGGCCAAGAAAAATTCAAAAACATATTTGAAATACAAGGTTTTTATGTGAAGAAGTTTATTAATAGAAAAATATAAACATTGTGGTATCAAGAATAAAAATTAAAAAGCTTATGGTATAGTAACATACAAAATATGAATAAAAAATATATTCTATTTCTTGAATGTAATATTATGCGTAGAAAAAAAAACATTCTAAGCATAGCAATGGCTCATCTGTGCATGCTTGACATTGCGAGAGAGTTGTATCGCTGAGTCACACGGGGCGTGGAAGAGGGTAAAATAACAAAAAAAAAATTACACTATGATAGTACCAAATACATCATTATTTGGAAAATTTATTTCAAAAATTGGTGTGGCCTGAGGGACCTTTCTAAAAATACCCGCCGCATTCAACATGTTGAACAAATAATTCTAATATAATTAAAAACAATTTATGAGTTCGAAAGCACAGAAACAGATTGAATCCATAATCAACATAGTACGTTTACTTTGGAAGTGTTAGATGATAAAGGAATCATTGCCAAGCAGATCGTGAATATACCTCCAACCCTTCGTTATTTCCAAACTAACCATATGGTAACCATTCTGGAAAGCCATTGATGAACTTTTATTCGACACGGCTATTAAAATTGATGTACACATATAAGACTGACTGGAGTTTGTACATCTCTTTCGGATAAATATTATTTCTACTACAAATTGTGATCACTGTGAGCCAAGTACTCTGATCAATCAAGCGAACTGTATGATAAACTTTGTTTTTTTAAATATGTCCAATCCTTTCAATGTCATGTCAATTTAAGCCTCAAACAGCGTGAAATTATATGAATATTTGAATAACTTCAATATTCCCTCGTACACAACGACAAAAAAATATTTCAAAAATAATTCCAAGTCATATGAACATCTACCTTAGCTCTCCTCTGTGGATGTGTTCTCATCACTACATCAACAATGCTCGATACTGATATTTTCCGATACTAATTCAAATGCAAGTTTTTGCATTGTGATCCTACAGACTCAGGAAAGGACTTAAGCCTATTTTAGTGTAGTTATATGTACTCGGTGAGTAGTTTGCATGTCTACGGTTAATATCTAACCCATTCGAATGCAACGTTCTGTAAGTAATCCTAAAGACTCTTATTTCTTTTTACAAGGAAACATGGTTATGTGCAATATTTAATAGTCAGCCAATGTGAATGCAAAGATGGAAAAGTAACTCTAGCCATCTCCTAGAACAACCGATACTTCAAAGGTCCTTTATCGTATCCTATTATGAACCTTGTGGCGTAATTTTCAACCGACGAAACCAAAAAGGAGGAGGTTTTCTAGTCGACGCGTATATGTTTTTTTTAACCCGCATACATTTTTACTGAGACATCCGATTCCGATAATTATTCCTTCAGTTGGTCCCATTTGAATATAAAAGATGAAATCCACCCCTAAGGGTAGCAAAATGACGGATATTGATCACTCACCCTCTGAATTCTGGTCCGTTAACGGATTCTATCAGGCATAACTTTGTACTGTGTTCTTCGATTTGGATGATTCTTGTTTTATTAGATAGGGTATACTTCATAGTTGGCCATATTTGGATTTTGAATGGAATTATCCACCCTTACGGGTAGAAAAATAGGGATAATTGATTTTTCACTTGTGAACATTGGCACACATATGTAGTTGACATTGATAGATCCTCTTACATCCGTCACAATGATTACATTCTATGAAAGGGTGGAATCATATACAAAGTGATAAAATCAACTAACCGGAACATTGAAAAATAATGTATATTATATAACAATAAATTTTTGTTCTCCTACATCCGTCACAATCATTATATTCTATGCGAGGATGGAATGATGTACAAAGTAATGAAATAAACTAACCAGAACAACAAAAATAATTTATATTACAACAAATAGTGAAAGTAGATAATCATATTAGTTAACTGGTAATAGTTGAAGTAAGGTGGGTAAGTAAGTTAGTTGGAAGTAATCAAAAAACAAGTGGGTAGTAATTAGTAGAATTCAGCCACAAAAAAATTTTCTGACAAAAAATTAAACGGACGAAATACGGAACTGAAAAGTAAAAAATTAAAAAAAACTTTCTTAGTCTCAATAACTGAGCTCGTAAACTGATGTGAGTAACTAATTTTGAGTCGGCGCCAAACGAACAATCAACGAAGATCAATAAATCATAAAATTATCAGAATGTCACCGCGCAACTCGATGCCATCATTTTACGCCTTACCTAATTCATTTGTTGTTTGTTTGGCGCCGACTCAAAATTAGTTACTTACATTAGTTCAGGAGCTTAGTTATTGGAACTAAAAAGGTTTATCAAATTTTTTACTTTTCAGTTCCTTATTTCGTCGGTTTACTTTTTTGTTAAAAACTTTTCATTACCAACAGCGAACGGCAGCTCTCCGTCTGGCCGCATTGTGTCGTGGTTCAAATGATAGTCGATAGTCAAAAGTCAAATAATAATAATATAAAAGCTTTTGAGCGCCACTGAATTTTTGATGGAATGGAATTCAGAAACCTTCAAATTATTTTGGTACAGAGCGTTATGAAATAATAGTCATACAACCCTAATGATTTCTTATTAAACATAAATGATCAATTCGGGTAATATTTACAGAGAAATGAGATATGTTCAGGATTTTTGTTGAACCAAAAATTCAATAAAAATGAAAGAAAAAATATTGGTACATCAAATAAAAAAAATACCTCAATTTTTGTCTAGGTATACTCCAAGAAAATGTTATTCGATCATCGCTCGTGGTGGTGATCTAATGTGTTCTCTAGCAGAAAAATATGTGTGACGGTGTAAACGAACAGACGGACATTCGACAACGGTACCCAAATCAGCTGCTGTGCTGCAAGATTAGAGATGACAAGATTACTCCACGTGGGTACTAACCCTGGCAGGAACTTTCTCTAGAACTTTTCATTAAAATTGTTCTGAAATCTTCCTGGAACTTTCCTGGAACCTGTCCTGGCGTAAAACTGTAGAAATAGACACATAAACAATCTATCTCCACATGTGTTGAACGAGTCACAAAAATGGTGGGATGCCAAGAAAAAAATGTTCGAACAGATAAAATGAAAATCTATACCTCTTATATGCAGAGGGTAATCCATACTAATCTAGTAAAACTACAGCTTTCACAGCAACTTCCTGAATTCGACGATGTGAAAATACTTTTTCCAGGACCTACTGATCTCCTGGACGGCTCGTCGTCAAAAATCCACGGACAATCCTTCTCCACACCTAAGATGGCTTCTCCGGAAATCGTCTCCCCGGAAAACAATAACAAAATCACTGCTCCCAACGGTTTGAAACTTTCATCTCGAACATGACTAATTGACACCTTGCCAAACCCTGTTTCAACCTAGAACATAAAGTGAAGAAACCAACACACCAGACTACAAAATTCCTAAAACGTCATCATCGTTCATATGTCCCTTGTTCTGCTACACCTTGCGCAATAGATTATTAGTAGTCCAAATATCTGAACGTCGTCTCACGTGAATTAAAATAACCTACACTTTTGATAGATAGACACATCACCAACACGAAACAAATGATGTGAAAATTATGAAGTAATTAATAACCTAACATTGGTACAAATAATGAACAATGCATATCAATAGTGGATTCGACCTCTGACCATGGTAAGGTTAACATGTGGCGTTAACTGGTTGGAGGTCAAGTAAATGTATATTGTGAATGTCTGCCGTTTTATAACGTGCAATACAAAAATAAACTAAAAATTGTGAAAGTTGAAAAAAGTTTTGTGTATGAAATACTTCCTTCTCTACGCCAGTTACCAGGCTGGATGACAACGGAATTGTCGGAAGGAGGGGCGCTCTGGCACTCGTGGTATCACTTCGAGTGAGACTTCCAGGGTGCCATACGAAGGGGGGTAAGTGAGGTATTACCGCACGAGGCCCTCGGATCTGTGTAGATGGTTATATAACCGAGCACAAAAAAATGAATTAGAAGAAGAAGAAGAATGCATATCAATAGTATAAGAATGAAATAGAACAATAACAGGAAAAAGAACAATAACCCAAGTCATTTTTCATTTATTTTCAGGACTGACCTAAATGGAATTGTTGTTCAGTTCAGGATTATGAAACACTCTTGTGCACTTGTGCACCTTTCATTAAAATGGTGTTTGATGGAGAACATTCACTGCTTAACGAACAGGTGATAATAAACCAGAACCATACAGTGTGTGTTAACTAACAATGATTCTCATTCCAGGATAAGATGGACCTTTCCAACGCGTTATTGGATACCCAATGATATAACATAGGACTGGAATACATCAAATACATGAATAAAATGAAACACGTCCTTTGAAATATAATTTCCTTTTTGTTTAGTACTCAAACTACGAGTGGATGAGGTTTGAAAATAACTAGCACTTCATTGACTTTGCAAGTAAATATATTAATCACCAACTGCGAATAGAGATAGAGCGTGATCTGCTGGATACCATGTTATGTAGATATGCGAATAACAAAATAGCACTGAAATAATACTATAACATGTCCACAAATGCGCCTTCAATTTCATCTTCACCCCAGAAATTAGAGCGTCCCACTTTTGGTGACTCAATCGCCATTTTCCTCGATCTGAAAAGCTTTTCCGACAAGAAAAAAACGGCACATCTTCATTTAGGAAACTAAGGAGGATGACACGTTTACGATCATATTTTTGATTTGATTTGCAATGGAATAATTTCATGAACGTTTCCGATTGATGGAACAATCCGATAACGAGAACACATACTTTCGGATGTGACCGGTATATTGCATTAGTTTCTCCCAAATTTTCACGATTAACTCACAATTAGACCTTAATATACTGATACCATGGATCTTACACTTCTGAAAGACAAGTTGTAGATAGAAAATACGAAACTTAAACTAATTACGAACATCGAGTTATTTAAAATATAACTTCACGTTCCTGCTGCGATTTGCTTGAGGATGTCCTTTTCATGTGTGAAATTACAGCGATTCTGATACTTTCGTTCAAGTTGGTTGAAATATACGAGAGGTGGAAAGGCAGCGTTATTTACCCAGATATAAACTCCAATGTCAATATTGACTCGAGTATTAGCTTTCGGGCGGTTGGAATTGAGCAAATGAAATAATATTTATCAGAAGACTGCTATTTAGTGGAGTTCCGAAGTTGATAATGAAATTGTATGTTTTCTACTTCATTGAAAGAATATCTTCGAGAAGTTCGTCAACTAGGACTTCGAAAGAATTCTCGTTATACGATTACGTGGAGCTACGATCGTATAGGAGGATATTTTTAGTGATCGGGTAAACAAAAAATATTTATTGGGAAAGTTAGCATAAATACAGAGACATGGAAAATGCTCCTGAGTTGCCAATCCAGTATGGCCCATTTGAATATAAAATTCGTTACTTACAGGTGTTTTTGTTGTTGTGTGGTTTCAGGACGGAATTCAGAGTATTTTCAATTATATTATCATGAAAGGAGTTTTTAGTTTCAGCTTGAAACGGAAGTATTGAATTGTAGGTCATACTTTCTGAAAAAAAACTTTTCTTCATAAAATGCCAGTTTCTTAGTTGAATAATCCGCCAAAGTAGCTTCAAAATCATATTCATCTACTGGAATAAAACTAGTAGGAAGTTGATATTTTTTATGAAAAGAACTATATACTAGGAACAAGAAATATACATTCTAAATGGTGTAACAAATTTTTCGTTACTTCCTTATACATAATCAATTTCTCATAACTTTTCCGGTTATCTTTACGGTAGTACGGGTCAGTAGTCACTGCTCAGATCGTGAACAGTAAAACAGCGCCGTTATTATAATTTTTGAACACGGGATCATGAGTTCGTATTCCGTCACGTGGAACGAGTTGTTTTCGTGGCGAGTGAGAGTTTGGTTTTTTCATAAGTGTTTTTCATTAGAGGAAAAAACCGAGAATGGAAAAACAGATGAACTATGATTTCGTCGAACCGAAAGGATGATCGCTCTCTTTCTTGATTTGAACGTCGAGATAGGCAGGTGGACTGAGTGAATTGATTTTGGTAAGATCTATAAGTTAAATAAGTTTCACTGCTGGAGTTTAATTGAGTAATATTATTCTCTTTATCTTTCAATTGATTTGTAGCTGATTTGCATTTTCTTCTTTTTCCTTAGCTTGTAATATTAGAATTTTGGATATACCGCATGGTAATGGTTAAATATAGATATTTCGGCCATTTTGACAAATCATTCATAGTACATATTGTGGCTAACGTAACATCTGTTCCGAATATTGGGAACTGATTTTTTTTTATTGGAAATCAGTTCTACGCTTTTGCATTTTTTAGGTACCAAGTAATTGGTAATTTCGAATGGACTAGAGCTTACCTACCTCACACGACCACCGGTTTGTTCCAAGGATTCCAATTGAAGTGAAGGGCGAATTCGATTGTTCTGGGACATTTTGGAGTGACTAATAGGACGGCTCTCTGGTAAGCAATTTTCTTTATTTCATAACTATATGTTTATGAGAGTAATTTTCTTTTCTCTTGAGAAAGAATTGCTTATGGAGAGGTTGTACCTCTGGCCTAACTGGTCTCAGAACACTCGATTCAATACATGCCTCAAGCGTAAAGTTGATTTCTGTTTAATAAATTTCTTATATCTATTACTCTATTTAATTCCCAGTGTGGCTTGTTTGATTTTTGATCGTTGCAGAGTCAATTCACTTCAGTTACTACCTTGTCGCCAAGAGCAGGGAGATTCACAAAATTTTTGAGAATTACCTGTTTATCGATTTGAAAAGGGAATTGCCGCCCTATTTCAAAATTATCTTTATCTAAGAGAGTTGTGCCCACTGAAAGACGTGAGGTCTCCCTCTTCAGTTTATTTTTAAAAATATTCTTCAATCAAAAGAATTATTCAACATTATCTTTATCTAAGAGAGTCGTGCCCACTGAAAGACGTGTGGTCTCCCTCTTCAGTTTATCTTTAAAAATTCTTCAATCAAAAGAATTATTTAACATTATCTTTATCTAAGAGAGTCGTGCCCACTGAAAGACGTGTGGTCTCCCTCTTCGGTTTATCTCTGGAAATTCTTCAATAAAAAGAATTATTTCACTTTATCTTTATCTAAGAGAGTCGTGCTCACTGGAAGACGTGTGTCTCTCTCTTCTTATCTTGGCTGAAGAGTATACTTTCACTCTGACTATTATCTTGGTTCAGAAACCCTATATTTTTTGTAGCCTACTAGGGTATTTTGGTTATAACGCTATATTTTCCTTTGGCACTTGCTTTAAAATAGTATATTTTTGCACTGGCAATGTTATAGTGTTTTGCTTTAAAATACTATATTTTTTCTCTGGTAAAAGTTCAAGGAAATTTTTATATTTCTTTTGAAATACCTTTCCTCATTGAATTTTTTTACCCTTCTGGTACATAGAATCACCTTATCAAAACTTACCTGTTTCAAAATTTAACTGAATTTGAACATCACGTTTTGGGTGAGGTTTGTTTTGTTTGGTTTTAAATTTTGTTCATTTTTAATATTTTTTTTTAATTATTAAAATTAACTTGTAAATTTAACTCCAGAATAGCAGATTGGATTGCTATTTATTATCTTTGTTCTTTCACTGTAACTTTCCCGTCTTTTATATAGACTGAGATTTTTGTGTATGCTATCATTTGCATCTATCTTTTGACTCTCGATTAAAATTTGAAACATATAACTTGAGGTTCAAAGGATATCCTTCGTTCTCCTTTTGTACATATTTTGATTCCTATCACTCTTCGCTGATATACGGAGGACCCATTACGGAGCGAAGGACTAGTAGCCTGGAGTCTTACAGCACATCAATATCAGCACTGGTCCGTGTAGATCAACTAAATTCACGCCGATAAGGGGGTCTGAAATCAACTATCGAACCACCCAAGACCATCTTCATCGTAACCGCTGAAACCAAGTTCCTCCTAGAACCGCCGAAACCAGCTTCAAGAAACTAGCCTTCATCTCTCTCGCTCAAGATCTCCGAAGGTATATCCGTGGCACCAACAACTGGAGGAATCATAGGTGTAAATGTTCGAGTTTTGATCAGAGTCAAAAATACTGGTTTTTTATGTAATTTTTCAATTCTTTTTAACAGAAGTTCAATACTCTTCTAGTATTTGTTAATATTTGTTTATATATCTTGTTTAATCATTTTAATTCCATCTGGAATAAATTTGTTAAGTTGATTTATTGCATATTTATTCGCCTTCCCATACAAGCTAGGTAACATTTATTTAATTTTATTTATCTTTAACTTTTGTCTTTAGCAAGTCTGGCGCCCAACTCTTGAACTAGTCAAGTTAATTAATGTATAATTTTTTTAGTGGACAAATTTGATTAACTAGGAGAAGTCATTAATTGAACCTTACTCACGGCCTAACCGTATCCATCTGAGCAGCCTATCGGCAAAGTGATTTCACCTTCCTTGAATTTGAATCATATAATTTAAAATCTGGGGTTCAGAAGTAAGGGGTGTTGCAAATGGTAACTCATAGACTTGATAACATTCAAAACATTTGTCTTCGATAGCACTAATGGAGCTTAACAATTGGAGTATTTAGAAGCAGAAACTCAACTCGTAACTGCAAAAGTACATAAAACTGATTAACCTTAAATTACTATTCTACTCAACGTATTGACCATCGAGGTATCCGAATCAATAATACTTTCAGTATACAAAAAAAAGGGGAATCCATTATACCGATAAATGTTATAAATGAACTTGAAAACTATTGTTTTACCAAGAATTTAATAACCGGAATACACTAAGTTCTTCAGGACATATCGATTATCTGCAGAAAGTATGGATTAATTCATAAATGTGAGTTCAAAGAGTTTTATACGAAATACGATTGTCCTAGGAAGAAGATGCCAAAATACAAAACAAATCCCAAATTTCGAGTTGGAAGATACAATCGACATATCAAATCCATAGATAGCAGTATGGCAAAGAAGGAAGAAACTGTCTAGGAATCAGTGGAAGTGCTTTTGGTGTGAAAAGCCAAACTGACAAAATTACAGGGATCGTGAATATTCACAAAATAAACTTACGGGTATTTTGATATATTTAAAAAAAACTATTTGAATTTACAATTTCCATGGCGGAATTCAAAAATTCAAATCATGTTCAAAAAAAAAAGTCCCCAACTTTGGTTGAACCGGATATTCCTGTTTTCCTTTTTCTTTATAAAATGCGTTGGGAACCGATTCTTTCGAGGGGTGCTGTCCCAACCCTTTCCCAACTCATCACTTTGGAGTAATCATTTTTTATATGTATGTGAACCCTATATATTTATATATATAAACAAAAAACGTAGTACTAGTAGTTGTAAATAATCGTTGTTATTGTAGAACCATTTTTTCAAATCCAGCACAAGTGTTTTCTGAAAATAAAAAAAAGTATTAGTCAAAGTAAAAGTAAAAAAATATAAAAAAGAAATTGATATTCAAAAATTTTCTAACCGGTGAAAATTATTGAATATAAATTTAAAGGAATGTTTTATGTTAGGGTTATGTTATCCAGTTGAAGGTTTAAAAGAAAAAAACAAAAAAAAAAATAATACAAAATGGTTATTAGTTAAAGAGTTTTTTTTTGAATAACTTTTGAAGTTCTACTTATTTATAACCTTCGTATAATATGGATAGATAAAATGTAAAAAATAATATAACACAATCAATTTCATACACTGTCATAATGATCATAAACCATTTGGAAAAAACCAACAAAAGTCTAAATTTACAAAATTTAT
The DNA here is from genome assembly GCA_018342105.1 of Gonioctena quinquepunctata. Lineage (NCBI taxonomy): Eukaryota > Metazoa > Arthropoda > Insecta > Coleoptera > Chrysomelidae > Gonioctena > Gonioctena quinquepunctata. The sequence goes on from JAFIRS010005578.1 coordinate 40,500, forward strand.
GAAAAAAAGGTGATCAAACATTTGTAAATTTAAACAACAGTATATGAGAATGGAGATGACTAAAAGTAACCAATGGTGGAACAGCAAACGTCTTCATGATAATAGCCAATAAAGAAATAGATGGTCATAGGAAAAAAATAAAATTGTGAAGGGGAATAGTAATTGGTTGATATCATAAAAGCAATTATTATTAAAATTTTAAATGTAATAGAAGTAGGGAAAAAAAATAGTTGGATATATAAAATTGAGTAAGATAAAACCTAAATAGTGAAATTGACAATTTAGTGCGCAATTCAAAATTCAAATGGGAAAACAGGAAGGGAAACTTGTATCGAGGGGCAACAACAAACAAAGACGAGGAGATTGAAAATAAAATTAGAGGGGAATGGACCCAACATTTTGAGAAAAAAATTGAAAGAATTCCAACATTTGAAGACAAAACTAGTATTACCTTAATTATATATCATTTCCACGTCTCCAAAGCTGATTTCCGCATCTGTATGTTCCTGAATAATGGTATTGGGTTCCTGATGCGCTTGTAGTGACAAATTATCCAGTTTCAGGGCATATCTTGGAAACACCGACATCTCCAGCAGGTATAAAACTTAATAGTGCACTTTGTCCCTGAACTATTTCACCAATAACAATTTACATTCGAAGAACTTTATGTCACTTTTTTTTTTGAACAATAACGAAAACTTCAATAACAGGGAAAAAAAGTGAGGTTCTTTTATCTATCCATGATCTGATTTATTAATCTATCCGTGAATATTTGTTTTTTCCCCCCCCTAGTATAAGTTATTTCTCGTAGGCCAGGTATTTAAGTCTTCCTGAATAAAAGGGGGATAATTGCTTTATGATATTTTGTTGTTTGTTTTTCACAATGATCAATAACATATCAAAGACCATTCAATAAACTGAAGTTAGCCACGTGGCAATGGCTCTATTGCTTTGAACCGCCACCTTGAGATGAGGGCTACCCTTGCTAGCTGTGGTGGGAAAGGAATAAAAATTGTCAGCTACGTGACGAGAGAACAGTGACGTTCGTTGGCAATTATCATTACCACATACAAATTATTATACAGGGCAAAATATATATCTATATCATATCAATTTGGTTCTAAAAAAAAATACAAAAACTATCAGCTTCATTCATTATATAAAACAATTTATATTTTCAATATATCAAAACATTACAAGTGTCAACGCGGTGCAAAAAAAATATAATAATTATAATTATAATAATAAAATATATATTTCCAAATTTCATTTTTATTACAAGATATATATATATATATATAAACATATATATATATATAAAACATATATATATATATTATATATTATATATATTAAAAAAGAAAACCTTTCAAGTGAAGTATGGTATCGGGAGGAAAAACTTCACTAAGTTCAAAATAAATTGGAGGTCTTTGGATTTCTGACTGATGAGTCTCCGTCTGATGCGGGCCAAAAGCCCCCTTACATCTCTGAATTATTAGGTGGACCTAACACAATTTAAACATAATCAAGTTTATCAGAAAAAAAAATTTGCAATCAATTTTCATTTTGCAAAGAACTTTCGGCGGATATCATTGAATGTTCTGCGTGGTATCGCTGGAAAGTAAAATTTTTTTCTCGTAGTCATGAACTTAGTGGAGAGACTTTGAGTTTTCCCTCCTACATATATATATACAGTGCTTCTCGAAGTCCCCCCCCCCTCTTTTTTTGAACGATTATACATAAACAATGAAATTTGGAAACTGAATTTAAAGGTTGTAAATTCCTACCAGTGTGATAGATGCGAATCGTCAAGATGACGTCCAAGGAGCCATTATGACCAATAATTTCAAATGGAACCCTACGGCAAAGCGACACCTCTTTTGAAGGTATCGAGAAAAACCTTTAATGATACCTATTTTTGTTTGTGTTTCTGGCGTTTTTTGGCTCATTAGTAACTAAAATTTAAATTCCATTCGTATGATGTAATTACAGATTTAAGGGAAACAGTATCTACTCCCAAGAATGCACGAAGTGACCTCCATTTACTTCCTGACAGTGAAATATCCTTTTTTAAAAATCTTTTCGTACTTTTGCAAATGTGTTGCGGAAACAGCCTCACATTCTGCAACAATCGTTTTTTTAAAAGTCAATATTGTCAGCTTCATGGCTAAACCTACGATTTGAGGTACCCCACAGAAAAAAAAATCCAAAGGTGTGAGGTCCGGTGATCGGCTGGCCATTCCGTTGAACCTCGTTGTCAATCCATCTACCACGATACTCCTCATCCAAATACCGTCTTACTGCACCGTATAGTGTGGAGAAACACCATCCTGTTGGAATGTTATTTCCAAATTGCCGAATTCATCTAGATTATTTTCCCAAAATTTCAAGGATTAACGGTTCTTTGCGTTTTGCAACAGCTACAGATAAACCTCCCAGTTAAATTGGTATAAAAGAGGCCAACGATGTGGTTTCCCAAGATACCTGCCAAACAGTCACCTTCGGAATGGGTATGTGTTTCACGGAAACAGGTGAGGATTTGCGTCTCAATACCTCATTCTGTGTATTACATTCAGAAAGAAAGTACTTTCGCCCACTGAAACAAATTGTTTTGACATAGTCGGTTTGGTTAATTTTAGTTTCCATATTTTCACAAAATTCTAGTCTTCGGTCTGGGTCGTCGTCGTGGTTGTTGAACCTTTTTTAATTTGTATGGATGAATTTGTTTTTTTTAAACCCACCCTGTGTACTGTACTTCGACTGACTCACGGGTAGATGCAACGTTAGTTGTTGAAGAAGTAGGATTAACTTTACTTCTGCCAGTATATAATTTTTTTTCTCATCAGAAATTCGTGGTCTGCCAGATCGTTTCGCATCATCGGTACTACCCTTTTGTTCGAACCTCGAAGAAGCTCCTCAAATGAGTCCTCGAAACGGGGCGATCAAAAATCTCCATTAAAAATGCGTTTTGCTGCGAATATTTTGTCCAGTTTCACCAAGAATTAGGATCGCTGCGTCTGTATTCCTAAGCACGTACCTTTTTCGCTTCTTGGAGCCTTAAGCGTTCGTCTCACAACAGTTTAACAAATTTTGAAATGTACAAAAATTTAAAAGTCCAAAGCTGCTAAAACAGTTAAACGTTCGATCAACAATCACAAATTATTAAAGGGTTCAAAACGGGCAATTAAAAAAACGTCAGATTAGGGAGACAAGAAACGTCAGCTTATTTGACAACTACCCAGAGCGGGGCTTGAATTTGGAATTTTAGTTTTAAACAGTTTAATTCATCACGGCCTTTTTTTTGAAAGCGAGTTGCCAATCTGCCATAAACACAAACAAAATTAGTATCATTGAATAGGTTTTCGATCCCAAAGAGGTGTCCTTTATATATATATATATATATATATATATATATATATATATATATATATATATATATATATTATATATTGTTAGATGTTAAATGCGGTTTATTTTATTTCATTATTTATCTATTTTTTTCACAATCAGACATCATTACAAAACATTTTTTTTTGTTTTCCATTTTTTACCATATTCAAAATATTTTTCAGCTAGTTGTCCTTCGATTTAATTTAATATGTTCGTGGGAAAAAATACCCATAAAATATTTCAAATGTCCGGCTATATATTTTACCTTTTCCCCTTGACACTTTTTACCCTTACTTTCTTTACCTCAGCTAACTCAATCGGTACGCCTATAGAATATCAGGGGTCAGTTCTCTTGGGCCCTCTGGTAGTTCTTAATGTCAGTTTCGAAATGGCAAACTTGTTTTGCTCAATCGTTGAAAATAGGCAAATTCATCAAAATAATAATTTCCTTTATTCAGGAAAACTTACTGTTACCTATACCTGCGATGAATTACAAATTAGTGCTTCACAGCAAAATATACATGAAGAGGGGAAGTTGTGATAATAAAAAGTTAAATGTAACCTATTTTTTGTAGGTTATGGTCTATATACTAATTTATGAAAGTGTTCCATCGAAAGGGTTCTTAAAAAAGTTTATTTTTTAAATGCACTGAGTTTAGTAACTTTCATGTTCAAAAGTACTTTTATTATATAAAAGTACCTGGGCAGAAACAAAATGTTCAGTGTCTCGGATTCTCTTCCCTTCCTGAAAAATGCCGTTCATCCCACAGCCCCTTTCGACTGTTAATTCGCCCTTGGACTGATATATGTATGAAATGCAGAAGGTAAAGGTTCGTTATGTATCTGTTTTTTTTATCAGCTACTGTTCTTTCTATTATTTCCTTGTGTAGTGGTGAATACTGGTTTTTTTTAGCAAAATATGCTTGCTTTTTTCAATTCAAATTTCTTGAGTTGGGTTTTTTCAAAATTATTTTTCTAGTCTCCTCCAGTTTGTTGATTTCTTTCCCTTGATACCCACATCCTTTGTTTTCTTCTAAAATTTTTCGATTCACACCACTTTTGTTGCACTTTTTTTAAATTTTTTCCGTTCATTTTTAGAATTTTTTGATTCCTTATACTTTCTGAATACCTTACATACTATATACATGATATCTTAAAATCATTTTTGATGTTTTCTGCTTTTATATTTTCAATATTCATAATTTTGCATCAAGATCTATCCGGCATCTCATTGGCTATTGAGTTCAGATCTAATTTCATATACAGAATGTTCTAACTTTAACATTTTTTTTGTCTGCTTGTATTCAAAAAAAATATTAGTGAATTTTCATTTCTATAATTTTCATAAATTATCCAATTGCTTGTAATGTTGAAAAACATGTTTATTTAAAACATAGGTATCGCTAAATTATATAAGGTTTCAGAAAAAGGTAGAATCTTCAGAAAAACTGTTGTCATAGCATAAATTACCACATATGAACAATTTTTATTTATGTGCTTTTCAGTTCAAAATTTTTTCATATATATAATATATATATATATATATATATATATATATATATATATATATATATATATTATATATATATATTCTTTCAGTCTGTCCCAAAGCCTTCAACTCATCCTTTAGTAATCATTTCTATATGTATGTGAATATATATATATATATATATATATATATATATATATATATATATATATTATATGTTGTTCAGAAATACTTGACTATGACCTTTTTTTCAGATCAAGAGAAAACTTTTCAAGATATTATCTATATGATATTTTATATTTTATGATTATCTTATTTTCATTTTATATTTTATACTGATATTATTTTCAATTATCGATTTTCTTTGGTTCCTTTCAATTATATGTTTTATCATTTTTCCTATCTTTTCTTTCAAGTTGTTCTTTATATTCTATTGATTGGATATTTTATTTATCTGAATCTCTCATTTCATTTACTTTTATTTTTTGTGCATATACTCTTTCCTTTTTCATTATTCATACATAATTAACATATTATATTCATTTTAATTCATTAATATACCTTCATATTATTTTCAATACCTTTATCATCATCATCATCTATTTCTTATAATATCTTCTTTAGTATTATTATCATTTCCACTTTCATTTCTCACAAATTCATTTTATACACAAAATATTTTAATCTTCATTTCTTTTCATTTTTTCTTCAAAATTCACATCATTTTTTTATCCATTTCTATATTTTCCTTCTTTATAATCTATATTGTTTTCACTTTACTTCATCTAACTAACCTGTACCAATAATTTTATATCAACTTTTCTGTTTTTCAGTTTTTTTTATTGTTATTCAATATTATTGTTTCCTTTAAAAATTCACCTATGTGTTTTTTGTTTCCTTCAATATTTTCTCTCATTGATATTTTTATTCTTTAAATTTGTTTTTTCATTTTATTTTCTTTTATTCAAATGTTTCTGAAAATCCTAACTATCTATCAAATTATTTTTTAACTTTTTTTTTTTTTTATTTCCTTAACTAACCTATCAAATTTGTTAGAACAATTTATTAATTCCTAAATTTTCATTTTATTATTTGTCTCTCCTTCTATGGAATCTTGCTTGTTTGTAACTTTCAAAGCCTATATTTTTATTTCAAACATTTTCAATAGAAATTTCATGTTAATATTTTCAACTATTTTCTTTTTAATAGATCCAAACCTTTTTTGTTTTTGATCGTCATATTGATTCAACTTCTTTTCTTTTTTTTTTTTTATATATTCTGGTTCCCACGAAAAGGGATATCCTGTAATGTTCAGAGAACATCGTGGGAACCAAGGGAAATAAGGTAGGAGTTGATGTTCTTCTTAAATTTCTGGAGGTTGTATGCCTCGGGAACCCTCCTAGGCAATGAGTTCCAAAGCCTCGCAGTTCGTTGGATGAATGGAGTCTTTGGAAAAGTGATGTTCTGCAGGTCTCCAAAGTGACCACGAAGGGTGTGAAGGCTGAACGAGCGGGTTAATCTCGAAGAGACTGCCAAAGGAGGAACGATTGTTGATATTTCAGGAAGAGCATCGCCCATGAAAATATCTATAAAATAGAGACAAATCCCAACTTTTCTACGGTGTTCCCGACAAAGTGGGGCGGGTTTGTAAGCGAGGCATCACCGACGGACAGATTGCCCTTTTGGACAGAACCAATAGCTTCAGGATATGTTTAGGTGCCCACTCCAAATATGGGAACAGTATTCCCAGGACAGGTCGGATCTTGCCCATAGATCATAAGCAGCTGACTGGAGGTGAAATAGCCCTTTGGGACGAAACAAAACCAAGTTTTGGGATGCACTTTGGCAATGGACCTCACGTGATTTTCCCAGGAAAGGTTATTGCTGATAAGTAATACAACATCGTATGGATGACTTCAGTGGTATGGTTACTCCTGAAAAGTTATGTTAGGGGACAGTGAGATCGGCTTTTCTAGAAAAAGACTGCTTGTTTTTGTTTGCATTGAATTCTACCAAAAATTATTGGATCCCCATTCGGGAAAATTGTGTAAGTCCATATTTATATTTTAACATTTCTTCCTCGTTCATTTCTGGTTTCACGGGCTGATATAGGGGCCCTGGAGAAAGCGGTATGGAGGGTACTATCATCGGCAAAGCTGTGTCGGGGCTAAAGTTGCTTTCAAACGTCGTTGATGTGAAGTAAAAATAGTGTTGGTGCTAGAATGGATCCTTGCGGAACACCAGCATTTATGAGTAGAGTGTCAGATGAAACTCCATCGGCCACTACATGGAGAGACCTGTTTGAGAAAAACTAGCAAGCAGAGACACAGCTGAGGGGGAACCATAAGGATGGAAGCTTGGCGGGAGTCCCTGGTGCCAAACTCGATCGAACGCCTTGGGAATATCTAATGCACAGCTAAAGTTTCTCCATACCAATGGGCAGCTGCCATATATGGAAGGACGTATGCGGGCAGGTCGAGTTGATCTCTGATGGCGGAAGCCATTTGCCTATCTTGATAATTCCTGAGTCTTCCAGATATTTCATGAGCTCGATGTTGATGGCTTTTTTTTTATGACCTTCGAAATAATAGATAGCAGTGCGATAGGTCTGTAGTTGCTAGGTAGGGTTTTTGCCTTTTTTTTAGGGATTTAAAATTGAAATATCCAAAAAAGTGGTTCTTCCGGGGGTGGCCCCGGGAACAATCGGCGGGATTCCGTCAGATCCACAGGCTTTGTTGGTGTTGAGACCCAGCAAAATCTTTCTGATATACGTTGGCGAAAAGGGGATCTCGGGCATTTGACTGTCAATGGGGGTAATGTTCGGGTTGTTTTCCCGAAGAATCCAAATGGAATTTCCAGCAAATAGGTGCGCAAGGATATTGGCTTTCCTGGGGGAGTCGTTGCTAGTGTTCCATCTTCTTTGGTTAGGGGAGGAAAAGAACTGGAAGTGAAGTTTCTTCCCACAGCTTTGGCGAAAGACCAAAATGAACGGGATCCGTTGGGACATTCAACAAGTTTTGATCTTATTTTATATTAGACATTTTACTATACATTCTTATTGTTATTTCATTTTTTGTATTTCTTTGTTTCATTTCACAAATTCTATTCGCCCTGTAACTGTCATTAATTTGCATTACTATTATTTTCTTATTTATGTTCCCTATTTTCATTTCAATATTTTTGTTAGCCACGTTCATGTCATTCATTTCTATTGTAATTAATTTATCATTTTGTCACCTTTTGCAATTCATAATTCATTTTCGCTATTATTATGTCATATATTTTTCCCATTATCTTTATTTTTTATTTATTCTACCCTTTTGCAACAAAACTTTTTTATTGTTCACATTCATATTATATATGAACCCCATTATTTTTGTCATCAATATTTATTTTATGTTTTTTTTTTGTTTTATCATTTTTTCTAATAAAATTATTACTATCATCTTTTTTTGTATAACTACCTCATTAATTTTTATTTTGCTCACTACTTGTTTCAATTCTTCTTTAATTCTAATAATTTTATCTTTTCCACATTTTTGGTTATTTCACTCCTCTACATTTATTATTTTTTAAATTAGTATCTTTATGTTTGTTTTCTACTTTTTCTCGAATTACTCATTTCTTTTTTTACTCTTTCTTGTTTTACTATTAATATCTAATTTCATATCTTTTATTTTCTCATCCTGCCTTTCTCCCATGATTATTGATATTGGATACTTCTTGTGTTATTGCCACAAAAAATTTCCCTCATTTTTTTGTCCTTTTTTTTGTTTCTAATTGTTTATGGCTTTAACAATTCCTTTTTTACTTTGTTGAGATTTGTTTGTATTTTTTTTTTTTCTATATTTTTACCATTTTTTTTTTTCCATATCCTCCATATTTTTTCCTCCATTTTCTCTCAATCTTTCTTCCATACTCAGTGTGTTTCTTTCAACTTTTTTTTATTTCATTTGCAAACTTTTCTTTCATTTCATTCTTCATATTTCCCATTTTTTTCTTCCATTCTCGTTCCTCCATTCTTATTTTCTCTCTTTCCATCATTCATTTTCTCCATCATTTTATTAAACAAACTCTCCCATTCTGTTCTTTTCACTTTTTATTTCTATCTCTCTCACATTACTACTCTCTCCTTGTTCCTGATCACCCCTACCTTCTGCACCTTCTTCCAAAAACTTTCTTACCATATCTCAAATCCATTTTATTCACCAATATCTAGCTTTACTCGTTTAAATGCCAATTGCTAAAGTTCGCCCAGTGTTATTAAGAAATAATATATTGCCTTCACTCGCCTTTTCCACTGTGATAAATATTAAGAAATAAACTTTGCCTTTTCTCGCCCCACGTTTTGTGCGCCACTTGTAATATAATGAGAATTTGGAAATATATATTTTTTATTATCATTATTATAATTAATATATTTTTTTTTGCACCGCGTTGGGCGACACTTGTAATATTTTGATATATTGAAAAATATAAATTGTTTTTATATAATGAATGAAGCTAATAGTTTTTGCTATTCTTTGTGAACCAAATTATTGGGAAAAATAGATAATCTTTCCCCGTAAATAATTTGTATGTGGAAAAAATAATTGCCAGCGAACGTCCTGTTCTCTCGTCACGTAGCTGACAATTGTTATTCCTTTTTTTACCACAGCTAGCCCGTTTGGTACGCCCTCATCTCCAAGGTGGCCGGTTCAAAGCAATGGGGGCCCCTGCCACTGCTGGCTAACTTCAGTTTTTGATGGTCTTTGATATGTTATTGATCATTGTGAAAACAAACAACAAAATATCCCTAAAAACAATTATCTCCTTTATTCAGGAAAACTTAAAATACCGGCCTACGGGAAATAACTTATACTAGGGTGAATCAAAAAAAATATTTTACGGATAAAAATTTAAAAAATCCCGATCATGGATAGATAAACAGAACCTCACTTTTTTTCCCTGTTATTGAAGTTTTCTGTTATTGTTTTAAAATAAAAGTGACATAAAAATTCTTCGAATGTGAAATTCGTTATTGGTTGAAATAGTTCAGGACCGAAAGTGCACTATTAAAGGTTTTTTACCGCCGGAGATGTCGGTGTTTCAAGATATGCCCTTGAAACTGGATACCTTGTCACTAAAAAGCGCTATCAGGAACTCAATACCATTAATCAGGAACCATACAGATGGGGAAATCAGCTTTGGAGACGGGGAAATGAATATAATTAAGGTAATATAGTTTTGCTCTTCAAATGTTGGAATTCTTTCAATTTTTGTTCTCTCAAAATGTTGCGTCCTTTCCCTTTCCCAAATTTTATTTTCAACTCCTCGTTGGTTTTTGGTTTTTTGTTTCCCTTCCTGTTTTCCCATTTGAATTTTTTTGAATTCGCGCACTAAATTGTCACATTTACTTTTAGGTTTATCTTACTCAATTTATATACCCAACTATTTTTCCATACTTACTACTTTTCAAAATTAAATAATAATTGCTTATGATATCAACCAATTGCTTTCCTTCACAATTTCTTTTTACCCCTATGGCCATCTATTCTCTGATTGCTATTACCCTGAAGACGTTTGCTGTTCCCCCTTTGTTATTTTTTTAGTTATCCCCCAAATTTCATATACTGTATGTTTCAAATTTAAAAATTTGTGTTGATCATCTTTTATTCATGCAAATTTTGTAAATTTAGACTTTTTTGTTTTTTTTTTCAATTATGGTTTATGATCATTATGACAGTAACAAAGGCTTATAAATAAATAGAACTTCAAAAGTTATTCAAAAAAAAATCTCTTGGAACTAATAACCAGTGTAAAATTGATTGTGTTATATTATTTTGACATTTTTATCTATCCATATTAAACAAAGGCTTATAAATAAATAGAACTTCAAAAGTTATTCAAAAAAAAATCTCTTGGAACTAATAACTATTTAGTAATTATTCTTTTTTTTTGTTTTTTCCTTTTAAACCTTTAACTGGCATAACATAACATAACAATATATATATATTGTTTCGATGACGTCCCATAATGTTACCATTAGAATAATCTACCTGAAGAAATACGAACAATTGAAAATATAGTAACTCAACGGTATAATGAATAACAAGGAAATAAAGTGTTGCAGAATTCCTTGGGGGACAGACGAAAAACCAACAAAAAAAAAAAATACTGTGATCCTAATGGGGAAATTCTATTTGATCACTGATGTTTTCAATGATTTTCATCAAACAAACATTATATTATGACAATTTCATATCGAACTGAACGTTTTTTAAAATTGAAAATCCCTTCAAAATTTATTTTTGGGAATGTTTGACAGACAAAACCACTTTTCAGCTAAAGCTACGCTGGACATTGAACTACACCCGTCAGATTTTTTAATTATAGAAAAAAATTAGAACTGCTAGAAGGAAAGTGTTATCAAAATAGAACTCATCAGAAATCATTCGTAACATTAATGCCAAGACGGTTCCTACTAAGTCTTAGGTTTTCCCAAGTTTATCTTTGGTAGCAAAATAATCCCTTTGGTTTAATGTTTTCTGTTCATATTCTCCCCAAATCAAAGTGAGAAACTTGGTTAGCACGATTTGAACAACACTTAGATTTCTGCGAAATACTACAACTCGCATGTCCCTCAGGGCATCTCATGGGGGCTCATTTATATTTATATTTTTTCAGTTCTTCCCTTTGGTTCTTGATGTCTATTTTTTAACCGCAAACCAAAAAAGGGGGGAAGTTCTCTAATCGGGCGTATATTTATTTTTCTATGGAAATATTATAATTCATATAATCTCTTCTTTGTTTTGTCATTGGTAGTTATTCAAAAAACTGACTCTGATGTAAAATAATTTTTACCATAAAATTTCAAAGCCAAAATCAATCCATAATTTTTTTGCCCTCATCTCTCATGAATCATGCATTTATTCAGATATAAAACGGCTTCCGCCGGGATCAATATATAGTGAAAACCCGATTTTTGTTTTAGTTCCCCGGAAGTTTGCTTGCCCGACAGAAATTCAATATAATTGAACGCCAACAAATAACCTTTGTAATTTGCTTTTGAACATTCTCGAATAAGGGGGTATTATTTTCCATGACTTTTGATATTTAATGATTCCATGGCACTAACAGTGCACCTGAAGTTATTGAAAGTTACTGCCGACTGATATTTTACCACGTTTATATTAGCTCGCTTTCGTTGTCTGTCTGTTCGGTAAAAATCTTGCAATCGATTTTGAACTCCCCGATGAGCTAGAGACTTGAAATTCGAGACAAAGCTCAGAACTGGTTGACAAAGAAATAAAAATTCGCTTCATTCTTTGTCTGTTCGTTTTGTCTGTAATTAAAATAATAATGGGAAAGGGGCAATCAATTTTAAACTAACTTCCCAATGAACTAGAAACTTGAAACTTCAAACAACACAGAACTGGATGACAATGTAGTATTAACTCGCTTTCTTGTCTATATATTGGTTTGTCTGTGATAATAATAAAATAATAAAGTAAGTAGTTATAGATTTCACACCTTGTTGATAAAACTATGACACCAGTTATCCCAAATAATTATTCTATGGAGCGTAACATAAAAACTTTTTAACAAAAAATCAAACCGACGAAATACGGAACTGCAAAGTAAAAAATAAAATAAACCTTCCTACTCTCAGTTACAAAGCTCCTAAACTAATGTGAGTAACTAATTTTGAGTCGGCGCCAAACAAACAAAGCAAATGATTAGGTAAGGCGTAAAATGATGGCATCGAGTTGCGTAGTGACATTCTGATAATTTTGAAGTAATTTAATGATGTTCGTTGATTGTTTGTTTGGCGCCGACTCAAAATTAGTCTTAATAGTTTTGGACAATTACTGAACTAGGAAGGTTTATTTTCTTTTTAGTTCAGTACTCGTTATTTAAAAGTTTTATTTAAATTTTATGGCTAAAATATACTAATTACTACCTACTTGTTTTTTAATTACTTCCAAAATACTCACTTACCCACCTTACTTCAACTATTACCAGTTAAATAATATGATTTTCTACTTTTACTATTTGTTTGTAATATAAATTATTTTTTGTTGTTCTGGTTAGTTTATTTCATTACTTTGTATATCATTCCATCCTCCCATAGAAATAATGTCAGTAGCGATCGCATTGTCAACTACGTATTATATTGCCAATGTTCATAAGTGAAAAAACAATTATCCCTATTTTTCTACCCCTAGGGTACATAATTCCATTCAGAAATCTATATATAAGGTATCCTATCTATTAAAAAATAATCATCCAAATCGAAGAACCCAGTACAAAGGTATGCCTGATAGAATTCAGAGGGTGAGTGATCAATATCCTTCATTTTGCTACCCTTAGGGGTGGATTTCATCTTCTAAATTCGAAGGGGACCACCTTCAAAGTACACCCTATCCACTGAAAAAAAATATTATCAGAATCGGACGCCTCAGTAAAAAAATTAATGTGCATC